>JAVRQT010000021.1:600000-832031 GCA_035926095.1 Elasticomyces elasticus
TGATCGGCTCCCGATTTCTCCTCATCTGCCGGGGTCAGAGTACGCATCCAACCAGATCCTTTCGTGGCGCACAACAAAATGCCATGCACCTGTCACGCTGAGGGGCCCCGCAGATTGAGGCCTGTCTAGGCAATGATCAAAGCTTGTGCAGTCCGGACTTTGCGGCAGTTCTGTTGGCGGTCTAGGCAATGCAAGGTAATAGTCTTATGTTCCTGCTTCTTGTGCAACTGCAAGCTTTCTCTTCTCCTAGTCGTTGTCTCGAGGTTGGCGTATACTAGATCAAATGGCGCCGCATCTCGTACACAGGTGGGCAAGAGTAAGATGTAGCATTTGAGCAGGACTGACACAACGCTAGTCATGCCCACGAAGGGGAGATACCTGGCACTGTCGACCTGCGAGCAGCGGAAGGAGATGATACAGCTTATGGGCAGGCACTATTCCCAGTGCCAGCAGAGGGTGAGCCACCGAGAAGAAACACAGACGATGACGGAGAATACTGCTGATGCTCTCCACGGATCCGAACGATCCTCTACAATGGCCCAACTGGAAGAAGACCATGATTTTGATCATTGTCAGTCTCTACTCCTTCCTCAGCAACTCTGCGCTCCTTGGACCTAGTGTCTACATCGGCATCTTTGCCGAGACCTTCAAGATCTCGCCAGTCATCGCGTCCGGCCTGATCTCGTACCCCAACATCTGCTATGGTGTAGGAACCCTAATCACAGTACCGGCGTACCTCAAGTTTGGCCGCCGGCCGGTCATGATACTGTCCTTAGTGGTGTATCTCGCTGGTCTGATCGGTTGTGGATACAGCACTAGTTATGGTTCCCTGATGGCATGTCGACTCATCCACGCTTTGGCCAGTGGTGTCTGCGAAGCACTGCCCGTACAGCTCGTTAACGACATCTTCTTTCTGCATGAACGAGGAAACAAGCTTGGCTATTACACAGTCTGCCTGTGCTGGGGCTCAACCGGACCACTATACGCAGGCTACATGCTTGCTGGCGGATATAGCTGGCGTCTTTTCTTCTACGTGGAGACAGCTTTTGCAGGCCTGCTCCTCATATTGGCTTTCTTGTTCGTGGAAGAGACGACGTATAAGCGTAACTCTCCGGATGGTCCGGCGATACCAAACCCCAATGGCGAGAAGCGAGTGTTCGGCCACGACGAGTTAGACGGCAAGAGCAGCGAAGAGCAGGTCGAGCGCGTTGTGGAGGTCGACACCATGGTGCCACCACGCCGGACCTTTGTGCAGACACTGAAGCCGTGGTCTGGCGTCAATAAAGATGAGAACTTCTTCTTAACCATGGGCCGCTCGTTCAGCTACTGTGAGCACCCGACTTTTCTCTCTCCTGCTTGTCAAGGTGACCGCTAACATTTGAGCTCAATTAGTCCTCGTTCCAGCTGTGCTTTGGGTAGTGGCAACCTATGGTATCTACATTGGACTCGGCGCACTGGTATTCAACTACACCTTCCCCAGCATCATCGTCGCACCGCCGTACAACTGGAAACAAGAAAATGCTGGTCTCATCGCTTTGGGAAACGTAATAGGCTACGGATTGGCTGTCCCACTGGTCTGGACAAGTGATCGACTCGCGGCATACCTCACGAAGCGCAATGGCGGTATACGCGAAGCAGAGATGCGACTTGGAGTACTCATCCCGGCCGCTTTCATTGCTCCTGCCGGGTTGATTGTGTATGGTTACACAGCGCAGAATCAGCTTCACTGGATTGGATACTTTGCGGGCGTCGCAATGACCGACTGGGGATCATACTTTTTCTTCACCTTTACGCTGGCGTATGCTGTGGACTCTTACAACGCCAATGTCTCCGAGATGCTCATCGCCATGTGCATTGGAAAACAGATGATCTCCTTTGCTTTCGGCATCTACGTCCTGGAATGGGTCATTGAGTCAGGCTATGTGACGATTATCGCCGGAGTCTTCTGTGGTGTGCTGTTCGCAAACAATGCGTGAGTCATAGCCCTCAGAAAGACACCCCGAACGTTGCTAATCATTCTTTACAGCTTTGTCTTCCTCTTCATGTGGAAAGGAAAGAGTATAAGAAAGTGGATGGCAGGAACGTGGCTCGCGAGATGGCACAGAGGAACGATCAAGCAGGTGATGGCCCACTAATTGGCCAGATTACAGCCTCGAGTTGCAAACACAGAAGTAAACAGAACAGTGCCGCCAGTATCCAGAGTTCAGCTTTTGGCCGCATTCCAACTTTTGGTACTGTTTTCAAGGAAAGCCTGCCACCTCCCAATACTGCTCCGAAAAAGACATCCTCCCTCGCCGGCATCGCGTGTCACAGATCAATCAATACTGTGTTGACCGAGAAAGCGTCTGTTTGACTGCATCAGCCTGCGCCACTGCATCGTCCCAACGCCGCACTCCTCTTCTCACTCCATTCTTGCCCAAAGCACCGCGAACCATGACCGTCTGCCGTTCTTTTCCAATGTCGTAAAGACCGTATTCCGCAGGATCGAACCGAACCTCGTTCACTGCAACAAAATCATGCTTCTCGTACAACGGCTTGGCGGTGTCCGTGCCTTCCAGATATACCTCAAGTCCATGCTCGTCGGCTTCCGCAAGGATGACATCCAAGAGCATGGTGCCAGCTCCGTTGTGCTGATAGCAAGGTTGGGTGGCGAGCATACCAAGGTCTAGAAAATTAGCATGCATTCGAGTAGTATCCGAAAATATAAAAGTTCTTACAGCAATGCTTCGCCAGGCCCACATACTCCCGCCGCATCTCCTCGTTCAACGCAAACCACTCCCGATTCATCTGTGGCTCGTGCTCGTGTCCAATGTCAGACGGAGATTGCAACTCTTGTAGCGTGTACTGCTTGAATTCTGCCTTCGCAAAAGATACGATGTCGCCAGCATCTGTGTCTGTGATTTTCAGGAAGCTCACTTTTGAGTAGGCATGAGGCTTCTTGAGCGGCACGTCATTGCATGAACGAGTGTGCATAGCTTTCGTATATAGATCGACTGATCGCTCGAAATGCTCGGGCTTTGCATAATCTCGGAAAGAAAGCTGCTGATTTGCCCTTTCATCCTCGAATGCCTGAAATTCGATATCAACCAGGCGGCGGGCGTCCTCGCTTTCTGCCCGCTCGATCACATAGTACGCTGACCGTTTGCTGCTCGTCGACGATCCGCTCGGGCTTTCTGGATCCAGTAAAGGCATTGTGATGTCTTGAGGCTGGGAGGTTGATGGAGAGTAATTGTTCCAAGGTCAAGTATAGTCTGCAAACAAAGCTATTGCAAGTCCCAAGGGTAGTCTAGGTAGCAGTGATCAGCAGGTAGGGTGAGGTAAGATCTGAGGTCGTGCGTGCGGCGCATGCTGTGCGCAAGACTTTGGAAGAGGTCTTTCGCGAGTGAATGAATAAGACGCTACCGAAGACTTGTACGCCCTTTTGACAAACCGTGCATACTTCAGCTATCACATGAAGAAGTCTGAACGGCTTAAGACCAGAAGAGGAGGATCGACGGGTTCATGATCCTGCGCGGTTGATGCACAGATGCATCCCACGCTTTTGAAGCCATGAAAGGTAGTCCAGTGGAGCCAGATGGATGCACAAATAGCAGTAATCAGGTGGTGATGACACACGATGGAGCGGAATCGGCTGCCAGGGCAGTCGAGCGTGGGCAGAGGCGTCACACAATTAGATCAGGGAATGCAAGTGAGGAAGGAGGGCATGTGAGCAGCGCGTCGAGTCGCGGCGCGTCGGCCTGCAGTGACCTTCCATCTTTGGCCATCGTAGGCGTACTGCGGCATTAGTCCAGTACAGACGTGAGCTGGTACGTTGCTTCTGCGGACGCACTCGAAAGGATCCGACATCAGGATCGTCGACGCCCATGTGCGCCGTCACCAGCCGAGTGGTCACGCTCCTTGGGTCCTGATGATAGCGCGATGAACCGGACTCCGGTGTGAGGTGTTACGCCTCGTGGACGTCCCAGCGTGGGATGTTATCCAAATCATGCCGCCACGCCGAGCCAACCTTCGTATTTGCGGCATCCGGACCTCGGGAAGGAGAACACGAAATGGTCACGCGCTGTCGCGTACGATTGGTGACATGCAAACCCGGGCTACTGGGAGCTCGCTAGAGTGGAAGAGAAAGACAAGCATCCCCGCACTCTCCCCTCATGACGGAGAGGAGAGGGGGTTTAACAACATGAAGACTGAGGTACCATGGCCCACAGGTCTGCGTCTTCCTGCATTGCAGGTAGTACAGGCGTGAACGTCACGTTCCTCCACAGACCGCCGTAAGCGCAAGCGAAGAGCACCAAGATGGCTACCGGCAAGATACAGCAACAACTCGACGAAGGAGCCGTCCCCGGACACATCTCCAATGTGTGTCCCGAAGGCACCAAGATGTGGTTGTTGGAAGTTGGATGGCTCGAGGCCGACGAGGGGTTTGTCGTGCGAGGTGGCAATACCAGCTTAAGCTCGACGAAGGACAAACCCTTTGTCAACAAGAGAAGACTATTGTGAGTCTCCCTCCTCCCCTTTTCTCGCCCTGTCGAGGCTATTTCACAGCTACGTTGATCGGACGACGAGCTGACACTTGAACCTGTCTCCTCTAGGCCCATGTACTGCGTCCTCATTGACCATCCCATTGAAGGCGTGATCTTGTGGGAGACGGGATGCGGTAAAGACTACCCAGAAGTTTGGGGACCGGAGCTCTCGGACGTCTTCACGCGTGTTAAGTACGAGCCGCATCATGAGCTCGATGCAGCCATCGAGGCCACAGGCCACAAGCTCGAGGACGTCAAAAAAATCATCATCGGACACTTGCATCTTGATCATGCCGGAGGTGAGTACACTCCAGAAGGTTGTCGGGGATCGGCAGAGACGCTGACACTATTGCCGTCGATGTAGGCCTTGATATGTTCCTCGATCGAAAGGACGTTGAGATCTGGGTTCACGACCTTGAACTGCGTTCCGCCTTCTGGAGCGTAGCGACTGGTGCTGACGTCGGCGTATATCTGAAGCATTATTTGAAGCTTGACTTGAATTGGAAGACATTCGACGAGCGTACCATGGACTTCTGCCAAGGCATAACACTCCATCATCTGCCCGGCCATACCGACGGCCTGATAGGTACGGAAGCGTTTTTGCTATGCTTGTGAAAATGCTGACGATTTCATTCCTCGACCATAGGAATGCAGATAAATCTTCCTCATTGCGGTACCTACCTCTTTGTGTCAGACCACTGCCACGTTATAGAGAACGTTAGTATTACCTGCTACGATGCGTTGATTTCTTGCTGACTTTGTCACAGTGGCGTGATGGTATTCCCCAGGGCTGGCTGGCCCGAGACCATCCTGCCTGGTTCCGGTCCACACAGAGGCTGAAGCAGCTGGTCAGGACGACTCGTGGCCGTGTCATCCCAGGCCACGACGAGGGGACGTTCTTAGCACTGCAAAAAGAGGCCAGTGAGCAAAAAGAGAAAGGAGTGTTTACATGAATGCATTCTGGTCGTACATAAGCATACCAATTCTTGGACAGTTCGTCAAGCACATTCACCTCCTCTGGTCGCGTTAGTATCCATAGCAGGCGGACTGCTTCCATTGTCGATGCTCTGTATCGAACAGGTGTAGTCGGTTCATGCATTGTGATGTCTTGGCAATTGCTTGGCAACAGTCGGCCTGCCATTCTATCGACTTCATGGGAACACACGCATCTCTTCCAGCAACAGCAGCTCTCGTTAGTGATAGTTTGGCTGTTGCAGCTGCTACTATTCTTGCAGCGTCAAAGGGACGCCGAGAGTCGGAGGCCGGCAGTAAGTCTTCCCTCGATTCCATGGTCTGCCTCTTCGACAGCTCAGGAACTGCTTGCTACAGTCGGCGAGAGAAGGTAGTCATGAATCCCGAGCGCTCGACATGGTCGAAATCTCAACTGAAAGGATTTCCCGGACGGTTGAGCTCTGCACTGGTGTCGTCCGCAGTGGCAACATGTCAGTAGTCGTGTGGTATGGCCGTGCTTATGGTTGACACCAGTCCGTTAACGAATTCAGAATGTCTCCTTTTAGTCATGCCTCCGGTAGCTTGGTCTCTTGTATGGCCAGGATCAAGATGTACAAGAGGGCGAATAGCAACTTTCTCCACGGCTGCCAGCTGAAGGGCAGCATATCGCGTACATGCACAGCAGATACCGAAATGGTATTGTTGCAGTGCAGAATTGATGTACTTCACCCGCCTGTCTTCGGCGGACTGTACCAGTCTGTGACTGGCTGGTCCAGATGTGATTGCATGCTGCCGTGCGTGGAATAGCTAGAAGGAGGTCGTAGGAAACTCTCCGTCGGCTCTCGAACAAAAGCAGGCCGCGGTGGTGGTCTATGTTTCTCCAAGTTTTGCAGCGCAAATGCTTCAAAGTCCGCCGGCGTTTTGACGGGGTATGAATCTCTGGCTGGGCTCCGCACCCTCATGTACGGCGACGAGGCCTCAACCTCTGTTTCACCCACAGTCTCGAGAGACGGCTTCATATTATGCTGGATGAGCTTCTTATCACCAAACTCGCTTGTGCCGACTGAGGAGTCCCGGGCGTGAGAGGAGTAGGAGACCATGCTGCCGCCGTTTGGCTCCCTCGAATCGCGGTTTGTACCCCTTGCACTTGTCATGGTACGCGTCGATTGGAGGGCCCTCGACAACGGATCGCTCATATATTCCCGGAAGAATACTCTCAATGCCGGAGCCGATGCGCAGATCAATGCCAGATGGACCTCCAGTGCACTCCAGACGAAGAGACTATAGCCCTGCCAAGTGAGGTCGTAACTCACGCCAAGTTGATGTATGTAATAAGTCCGCACGCAGCCACATGCCACTACGATCAATCCTAAAGAGAACACCACGTTCAGCGCAACTTTTTGTTTCTTAGGCGCATCGAAGTGTCGCAGCATTCCCATAGGTAGTAGCACTGCGTACAAGTCGCTGAACACGCTTAGCGCACCGGAGACAGGGTTGAGGTTCCTGGTATCGGCGCAGTGGTAGGATTTAGTGTATGATAATGAGTAGGCCTTCCAGTATGCCTCCGTGGGTCTGCAATTGAGGATGAGAGCGAGTTCGAAAGCTACGCAATAGCAAGCGGTGAATATAATGGCGCCAATAGTGGCCATACGCCATCTTTTGCTGAACGTGCCTTGTACTAATCTGCGATAGAACAAGAGGACTGAGATCTTGGTGCAACATGTGCTGATCAAGAAGGCGAACTCTCCAAGCCATGCGAGCAGAATTGCGGTCTCAAACCACTCGGGCGGTACGTCACTGCGCACGATCGTCAGCAGAGCTCTCGAGGATGAGACAGGTGTCTACTAGCTAGATGTGGCGATCCATGCCGTATTCCCTGTTGCTGATGATTGCAATCGCCGTGAACATAGTGGCCGCCAAGAAGCCTGGCAACAGTAGCGCATCGTCCAAGCCCAGTTGTCCAGCTTGCTGCCTCGCTCTCAGCCACAACCTTGTGCACACCAAGATCGTAGTGATGCCTTGCAGTACGCCCACGAAAGGTACTATCCATGTTCTCTGCGGATTGGGATGCGCATAGTTGGGTGGAGGCCAGGTAAGGATCACCGAGGTCGGTATGTCTGCAAGGTTGCCAGGCATGTTGCTTTGGAGGTCCAAGTTTCGTCCTCCGACGCAAGGCTGTTGTATGTGGTAGTCAATAGGAAACAGCTATAACAGTGCAGTAGTCAGGCATTGAAAGGTTGATTTGACAGAAGTAAGGAATGGTTAGCAGACCGCTGGACATTCAGGAGAATGATGCGAGGAGGAAGATACGACGACCTGAAGATAGCCCATCGTAGTGCTTACGCCCCTTCCAGGCTGGTTCCGTTGTGAGCGCGATGGAGGAGCCTGTCATGATGGCCCTGGTTGATGAAACACCTCGGTCGGTGGGCTGATACGACCTGATAGAGTGGCGTCTGTAAGGCACCAGGGGTAGTGGCGACTATCTGGTCCGTGCAGATCTGACAAGCATGTGCCATTGGTGCGCAAATGCGCGAAATCTCTCTGGTGGCGCCGGTGTCAAACGTTCTTTGCGGATCGACAGCTGGGGCGTGGGATGTGGACGACAGGAAGTCGAACCAGCGGTCACCAGCCTTTCTTTACTTCGATGTTGGATTCTGAAGGGAATCTTGCCTGTAGAGAAGTGAGCCCGAAAAGATAATCGGCAGGATGCGTGGAGTGTAGCGAGATGGGCCGTAGCCAATTTCGAAGATGACAGGGCTGACAACCACAGCTCCACGGACCGCGAACGACTGCAATAATTAATAATTAGCTCGTAATTCTGGGAGGCCTGACAACGACCACCGCACTGTTGGAGAAATGGTAGAAAGAGTCGTCGCAATGTTTCCGAATGACATTGTCCGCGGGAATGGACCAGACGACACTTCTTCCACGAGAACATAGACGGAACACGGAATAACACATATCCCAAAACACATCAGGAATGTAGATAAGTCTCCGAAGCTGTTCACAAAGGAAGTATGGGCCCTCAGTCGTGGTCCAGACAGCAATAGGACGACAAGTTTAGCTGAACAAGGTCTCATTGGTCTGACTGCATTATGTATTTCGCCTCTCCCTGAAATCCGATAGGCGATAAGCTCAAATCGGCACACTCATACACACCCTGTGCAGGGCAAGTTCTTTCTACCATTCGAGGCATGGACGTCCTCGTTCCTACACGATTGCTACCTCGATATATGCCAACGCCTGATCCGCAGTCCTTGACCTTAAGCATTTAAATCGAGCTGGAAGAAGACACAGAGCGCTTCCCAGCATATTGAGGCACCTTTTGACCTATCTATCAGATCCGCTGCGTCTGGCTCTCCCTCTTCGTCTGGCTCTCCCTCTTCGTCTGGCTCTCCCGCTTAGTCTGGCTTTCTGGCTTAGTAGGCGTCTCCACCACTTCCACCTCCACCTTACCCTCCACCTCCTCCAACCCATCAAACCTCCACATAACCCCATCCTCCAAGCTCTCCCTCGTCTCCAAAACCCTCAACCCCACATTCTTCTTCCTCACCAAATCTCCCATGAAAAACCCCCTCAACAACTGTTCAGCCTGCTTAATATCCCCCACCGCAGCCCTACACCGCTGCTTCAATCCCCGCAGTACATCCTCCTTCGTCACACTGCCGGCCAGCACCTTGCCGATCGTGAAACCCGTAATACGACACGCCGAACCGACTTGTACGCACAACTCGTCGAGCCTGTCGGCGCCTTCGTGTGGTTCCTGGCCCGTTGCCTGTGCGAGCACGATGGCGTTGGCGACGAGGCAGTGGACGTACTTTAGGTCTTGGCAGCAGCTGGCGACTAGGATTTGGATGCTTCTTAGGTAGTCGAGTTGTTTGGGTGGAAGAGGTTTGGCTGGGGTTTCGGGGTAGAATTCGTATTTGAAGATGCCCATGGTTGGTGTTAGCTGTAGCGGTGTATGATGGGAGATGATGGTAGAGTGGCTGGACGCGAGGTAGTAGTTGTCTCAGCTTGAGAAATGTTTGCTGGTCAAACAAAGAGAAAGAGGTCATGTACTCTCCGTACTTTTCACGAGTGTTCGGGATGACCGTAGTCACATTCACTGATGAGCGTGATGCGAAAGGCACTCTCCCAAAACAATCCCGTTCCTCTGGCCAGGCATGCAACGATCGTAGCCTAGATTCGTAGCAAGTATATGATTTAGCATTTTCGGCCGCTTAAAACGTTCGAACACTGCCCAGATTAACATGAAGGCGTAACACATACCGGCCCATCCCGCCACCTGCAATCGCTGAGAACAACATCACGACAACACTACTCCCTCCTCTTCTTCCCCTCCTCCAAACTCCCAATTCTCGCCTCCCCCCTCCCACCTCCCACAAAATTCCCCACAATCGGATCCTTCCTCACCCGTCCCAACGTATCCTCATAAGCCTCCACAGCCCACTGCGGCGTATTCAGCTTCGGCCAATTCACCTAGACACACACAGAAAAAGTCAGCATACACATCCCCCAAAACCCCTTTCCCCCACCCTCCCAATAGATAATGAATAGCGGCGCAACTCACATAAAGCCCCCCAAACCTCCACATAAACCCCCCAGCCCACCCCCCAACACCCAAACTCAACAACGTAAACAACCTCCCCGCCCAAACATTCCCCCCGGACACTCTCCTCGTCCCCAAACTAACCAAAACAAACAACGCGCAAAACCCCAACACATACGGCACAGCCTGCACCACCAACGGTCTCCGATCGACGAACACCCCCCTTCCATCCCCCGCCGCCACGCCATCAGGCTGATGCGCTCCCAAAAACAAATCAAACCCATCCTGTCTCGGCCCATCCCCGAAATTATTCCTCACATACCTCGTAATACTTGAGTTCAAATCCTGCAGCGCACCCGCCCGTGTCCGTTGACCCGTACGCGTGAAATCCGTCTTCAGCGCCCCCGTTCCCGAATAAGATCGGGAAACCACATCCGCGTTATCAGCCCACACATTTCTAAACAAATCTTCGAAAGCCTGATCATCCTGCGCACTCTCCCCCGCCCCTAGGATCCCCAAATCAATCAGCTGGCGCGTCAACGTCCACCGCCCAAGCATAGATTGCACCACATTCGTCCGATCCAAACAATCCATGCAATTCGTCCTCACGACCGCGGTCTGCTTCCGTCTCACGTCCACGTTCCCGGAAGGACCGTCGATACCGTGGAAGTAACCCCCAGCTACTAACCCGTCTTTGAGCTGATCGAGGAGGAGTTGCGCGCGGTGCCATTTCAGGCCTTTGGTTTCGTTGTGGAAGTCAAAGTACACGTAATGCAAATGATCGTACCATCCGCGCTTATCGCTCGAATCGATAATGTTGAAGCGCTCGTCGGTCTTGCTGTCGCTTTCCTGCCTCTCGTGTGGCGATGATTGTAGCAGAGCAGTGACTTCCTCGTAGGCATCTTTGACGCGTTTCTCGCGGCCCTTTTGGTTGACGAGGTTGACTAGGTAGTTGTCCCCGTATAGTCCAATCTGCTCGTCGAAATGCCGGCGCGCGGCTTCGACGGAGGTTGAGACGGGCCGGATTTGGAGGGTGGGGACGTAGTGGAGGTTATTGATTTCGGCCCAGAAGACGGGCACGCTGCCGCGGGTTTGCACGTAGGATAATACCTGCGTTTCCTGACCTCCCATGGGCTTCTCATTCGCATACCCGCGATCGCCCGCGAAACTCGTGAGACCTGCCGAGCTGCTGTCGTTGAGGATGACCATTTGCTCCGTTTCGTTGAAATTGGAGACGTGGCCTTGCTCGTCTGCGCCACGAGACATGTACCGAGTCCCTGCTCGATGGCGGGAGCGGCGTGTGATGAGGGCGAAGGTCATGGCGTTACCCTTCACAGACGTAGAGGTGATGTTCATCATACCGAACATGACGGGGAGAATGTACGCGTCGGCCGCCGGTTGAGGTCCGGCAGACATGCTACGGCCGGACGCTTTGCCTTCCCGGAAGTCGATGAGGGAAGTACACACGAAGCGGTTCCAGAAGAAGCGGTCGTCGGTTCGTTGCCAGAGGGGTTGGCTGGGATTAGCTTGGGCCTGGCGTTGGGAGCTGTTGGTTAGGTCGAAGGAGTAGGAGAAGTACATTGGGCCGGATTTGATCAGGGTCTTGAGGTAGGTTAGGTAGGTTGTTTCGTCGGGGTCTGAGAGCTGGCGTTCGCGGAGGGGCAGGAATTCGGTGGCGATGACTTTGTAGATTTGGTGGCCTTTGATGCGGCCCATGGGTTGGGATTTGGTGATTGTGATGATGTAGCTGTCTGATATCTCATCAATTAGTCCAGTAAATTGGGTACATGGCGATTCATACCCAGCCGCAATTTGATGATGCCCAGGATGCCGGAGATGCTGGACACGCGATGACCGCCGGTGAGCTTGCCATCGTTGAGTCGGAGGTCGCCAGACGGTCTGTCGATCACGAGGGTTGGGGCATTGGGGGAAGAAGGCGAGGAGAAGGCGTAGTATGTCGACGAGGCATGGACGTTAATGTCGCGGAAGGGCAGCGTGGCACTCATTGCGGATGTTTCGCTGTGTTTGAGAGTTGTTGGTGAGAAATGGATGTTTCAGTTGCTGAGCAAGAGCCACGCATATGATAGAACTAGCGTGCACGTGTTGAAGGTTCGGGATGACGCGTTCCGGCCGAGCAAAGGGAAGCCAGCGGACATGCGAGTGACCTCCAAGGCTGCTGTTTGAAGGTGGAAGGTCAACGTCAAGCACCACACACCCAAACACACAGTACTCGACCACCCAACAGCCACATCCGCGCCAGCACACAGCCGGGAACAGCAGCCGCACAGCACCACGCAGGCCGGAGGTTCAAACATCAAACATGGCGGCTCGAGGGCCACAAGGCCGGCCTGGAGGCGCGCCAGGTGCTCGCTTTGCGCAGTTCAAGCTGGTGCTGCTCGGCGAGTCGGCGGTAGGAAAGTCATCGCTCGTCCTTCGCTTCGTCAAGGTACAGCCCATACCACACCACTAACCCAAAGTCTGGCACTGATGTATGATACAGGACCAATTCGACGACTACCGCGAATCAACCATCGGCGCCGCCTTCCTCACCCAAACCATCGCCCTCGACGACAGCACAACGGTCAAGTTCGAGATCTGGGACACGGCCGGCCAGGAGCGCTACAAGAGTCTGGCGCCCATGTACTACCGGAATGCGAATTGCGCCGTGGTGGTGTACGATATCACGCAGGCTGTAAGTCAAACCACAATACACCCACAAAATACACTGCTGACGTGGTTGATGTTGATGTGCAGAGCTCCTTAGATAAGGCGAAGTCATGGGTAAAAGAACTCCAACGCCAAGCCAACGAGAACATCATCATCGCCCTCGCAGGCAACAAAGCCGATCTCGTCGCCGAGCAACCCGATAAACGTGCCGTGCAGACCGCGGACGCTGAGGCTTATGCGCGGGAGTCCGGGCTGTTATTCTTCGAAACCAGTGCCAAAACCAGCGAGAACGTCAAGGAACTCTTCACCGCCATTGCGAAGAAACTTCCCATCGAACAGGCGAGTCAACGGGGGATGAGGGGTGCAGCTGGTGGGAGGCCGGGGGGTGTGGATCTGGGTAATAGGCAAGAAGCGGGTGGTGCGGCGGGAGGGCCGGGTGGTTGTAATTGTTAGAGAGAAGATGGAGTGAGTTCGATAATGGGAGAGCATGGGCCAGAGATACCAGGTACACTGCGCGATTGTGCTTAGGGTATATCGGAGTTTCATGGCGTAAGATGGGCAGAGGCTGATTAAGCGAGCGCTGGCGTATCAATGTCGACTGGAATGGCAGTTTTCGAAGCACTTATCACTACGTCTTGTTTGAGGAGAAGGTGTTGTTTGGAGTAGCTGATGAACAATAGAGACACGCTCGCTCTGGAGCGATACGATGGGATGGATCGGACTCTGGAAAGCCTAGCGCATCCGGACTGTGCTGCTGTGCCGTCGAATTGACTACGCATACAAGGCAAAACTAATCTTGCGTGGCGATTGGCGCAACGGCGGTTGCGCATCCCCTGCTTGCTCGACGTGTGGCAGAGCGGGCAGAATGAGTCAATAAGTGGTGCCATCACAATACAAGACTCGCGCCGAGACGAGGCGAGAGCTGTTATGCTTAGCATGTTTGACGTGATGGTGATCGGTAAGAGGTAGGATCTGGCGTACTACCAAGCTGACATGTCTAGGACTGCGGTACTAGCTACGAGGTCCCAGGCCTTTGTGGACGGGCTGACAGCTTGTAGGTTTCAGAGATGTCGAGGTTGGATTTTACGTGTAGGTCACATACGCAGATACGCATCGCTTGCTTGCGCGATCATATGAGGTTTCGACGGGGGAGCGAGCTTGATCTACTGCGTCGATTCGATGTCACGGCGTCTTCTATACACTGACCTGATCCCCGCAACGCCGACGCGGTAGGAGCCCGTGTACTCGGTGACTTACTCTCAATCTTTGTTGTTAGCAACGAGGAGAGATTGGAAGACCAGCGCGTCGATGTCCTCACTGATGCATCGACGGTGCAGTGTTGAGCTTGGTCGCTTTGCTAGCCCACGGTAAAAAGAATGCGGTGGGTTGAGCTTGTCTTCGTCGTTGATACTGCTCAGACTCGGAACCCAGCGGTGTCGAGGGGCATTGCAAGGTTGTGATCCTGAACAAACCGGCGGTGCGATTCTTGCACTGGCGGCTCTGGTACCTGGGATGTCATGGTTTGGCCAAGACCGAAGTCTGTGGAAGCCGTACTCGAAAGTCGCACTCTCAGCCCAGCAAAGAACGATGGAATAATAACTCTGGTCGACCGATACGGCTCAACGCAGCGAGCTCACGATGTCTCTATTCAACTGCAATCCGCGTAAGGCCGCCGATGGCAATGGTTGGGATCAAGGCTTGTGCGTCTTCTGCCTCGATGATGCCCTATTGCTCATTGCGGATCTGTTCAATCAAGCGCGGGCTTGATATGAGGCATATTACAAGTGAATAGTTGAGTCGACGCGTGCAGTAATACCAGGACCCTTAAGGCGGCTTGCAGTGATCTTCAAGACAACAGTAAGCTATTGATACAATATCGACGAGTGTAGCTGCTCCTTGGTTGTTGACACCTAAAAGAGCGGCCTACCAATCACCAGCGGTATTGACTTCTTTCCATGACCTCATAAGCACACTGGCTGTTAATCGACTGAGGCAGGTGATGCTGTTGGTCCAAGTCTGGCACCCACGATTCTGAGATGGTGGATAGTGATGCAGAGTTGGGCTCACAAGTGAAGAAGATGTTGCTTGTCGCCAACATACTGCGATAAACCAACAATCCAGCACCGCGGAAGCGACCGTGACACCACAGACCTTTCTTCGGCCAAGCGGGAGTACAGCAGACAAAGAACCTCTTCTGGCAGGCTGAAGACTTGGCAATATCTCGGACGGTTCGCGCTTGAAGAGCAGAAGGCAGAATATGATACCGTGCGTGTTCAGGGTGAACATTCCCGCTACGACACTGCCTCATCAATGAAGATAAGGTTTATTCTCTTGCCGATCTCACCGCATCTCTGCCAACTACGATCTCTAGAGGAGCCTTGCTAGCATTTCCAATTGTGCTTGCGCTCTCAAATCTTGCATTTCTGCGAGTCAAGTACAGCCTTGCATTGCTATACAGTATTCGCTGACAAAGTGGTACCAGCGCTTCGGCCGACCAACTTTCCAAGCAAGATTGACCGCTATAGCCGACATCCACCATCGAATAATCGTGGCCGGGTGTGATTGTCGAAAGGACACGAGATTGGGGTCGCGTTCAGACCGCAGCAGGCGGTCGACGAATAACCTACCCGGAAGTAGCGTGACCACGCAACATGTAAGGTGGTCAATAAAAGTCGTTCGACTCTATGTAGAGATAGTCTGGGAGGCGGCGAAGACCGTCCGAAATATTGAACTGGAGTGTGCAACCGAAGCCCTTACGGCTAGGGAAGGACTCGAAATCGAGAGCGTCGTAGGGAAGGCATTGTAATAGTGATACCTCAAGTGCAAGGTCTCGCGCATCGTTGGGACGAGGGCAGTGGTCCATACTGTATGATGAATGACCGTGGCCGAAATGTCTCGCCAACGCGACTTCGATGCATGGCAATTCCGGTGTGAATCGCAAGCCTCAGCCCAGTATGCTACCGCTGCGCCTCACATTTAAGACATCGAGGCAGGACGTACGAGCTACTCAGGAAACGTGTGCAATTGTTAGCACGAAGTCGTATCGCTGGTCTGGCACTGCCCGTATTATTGATGTGGGTAATACTCCGTTCTGGTTAATGCCCATGACAACGCCATGCTTTCGCCAACGTTATCCCAATCACTCACAACGCGGCGAGCATCTCCGGGCTCGTAGTACGAGTCCACCTTGCATCGTACGAAGACGTCGGATCGATTTCAGCATCGTCGAAGATATCTACTCTCTGATGATGATAATAATACAGTAGCGTGTGCACGGTTTGTTTGACCGAGAATGGTCTTGGCGAGAATTCGCGGCCGTAGCGAAATCTGCGTTTCAATAGCACAGCTGTCTCATCGAGCGATGGTTGTCCACGTGGTCCTGTTTTGACCTTTGCAGGCGGGACAATGGTCATGCGGACGACGAGATAACGTTCTCCCAAGACTGCTTGTTCTGTTGTTGGATTGCCGACTCATCCGTTCGTGCATCGGGATTCCATCGTAGGAAGGTGCGGAAGAAAGGCTTCGGGGAAATGTGCCGGGCATTTCCAAGCCACGATCGCAAGATGCCATGCAGGCGGCACGATTGAGGGGTTCAGAAGACATTTGGCAGGTGAGGGGCATTGCACGCCAGAAATGACCAAGTCTGATTGCAGTGAAGATGTTGTCTTTGCAAACGAGTGATAATGTACAAAACTATGCAACGCCGTAACAGCTGCCACTTCAGGCAGGGGTATCATATCGCTGAAATGCATTCAAGTTCCTCCAAACTCATGGTATCGTCGGTCCAGCCGGCCCTGTCTCTACTCTCTTTCCTCCCAATCATTTCCCGTACTCGCTCGTCTCCTCAGCAACGTTTGATAGATATCGTCTATCCGAGCGAGGTGCTCTCGCCAGTGTCCGCTCGACGGATGCACATGTATATGTGGTCGTAATGTGGTAGACGGGTTGCGAGAAGAGATGCGCGGTCTGGATAGCATCGCTATCGCACCTGACTTGGTATCCTCAATGGATGGTGTGTTCAACTTCGTTCATGTCGTCCCGTTCGATGCCCGTCTTTCATCGGTTGGGCATACCAACAATCGTCGCACATCGGTTGCAGTACCACAAGTTGAGACCGTATCGTAACATGTTGCTTTTGCCAGACTTGACATCCAAACTTGGTGTCCGTTGGCATCTCGAACACCTCGCTGCCTCGAGAGGGCTTGCCATTCCGAAGCAAGCGTCTGGTCCGTCAGCGGAACCATCGGAGCTGTCGTTGCCGTCCGATGAGTTCGAGTCTTCTTCGCTGTTGGTGACGTGCAGCACGTTTTGGATCGGACGAGGATTTGGTCGGTTTGGTGTTCGACCGTGAGCAGCAGATGTCTGGGTCTGCATGAAGCTGGACATTGGTGAGGTCCAGGGGATACTGGCGACTTGATGTGCCAGAAGAGGATTAATACTGGCTGGTGCAGGCTCGCTTGGAGTGCACGTCGGTGACCAGGAGGAAGGTGTTTCGCCCGAGAAGTGTGTGGTAGTCTTGGGTGCGATGGTGAAGTAGCAGGATTGGGAGTCTTCAGTGTTTGGGAAATAGTGCATCGTGTCAAAGATGGAACACGGGAATGCAACTGAGATCAAGTCCAGCGGCACGGTTGTCGATCCAACACGGTGAGCGGGAGATGGGCTTGTTACATATCGGCCGCGTAGCGATCGAAGATTGATATGCAACATGGAAGCCTCGCGGCTTCCACGGCACCAAGAGAACAGGCGTCGGGCCTTGACAAAGCGAGCGTTTGTGAGAGGGCAGCGATCTCCGCAGTTTCTCGATCGAATGGCCTGAGCACAGAGCCCGACCTTCTGCCTAGCCAATAGCGGGCCGTAGTCTGAGTTTCGAGACAACGCCCAGATCGTGAAAGAAAGCCACATCGGCGGATTTCTGGAAGTGAGCCACAGTCATCGGTCATGCATCGCTTCTTGTGCTCAGATGCTCTAGCAAGCACATTTTCATCGCCGGTACTTCCGCCATGACGAGGTATACAAATACACGACACAGCAACAACAAAACTCATCCTCGGCATCACAGGGAAACTGCGGCCGGTTGTACGTGGCCCGCGAGCATCCTACGCATGGTCAGGCAATTGCGCGGGGGCTGACCTCTCGCACCACAAGAAATCTGACACCCCTCCGCTATGCGGGTACCTGGTCTTGACCACTCGAGCACGAAGCCGTGGAAGCCATATGGTGTGCGCCGTGTTCCAGGCCGGTGTAATGCCCTCTACGAACTGCTTTCCCGGACCTACGCCCGCCAGAAATCAACACCCTTGGTTCTTAATAAAGCAGTGATCGACAGCTCGCCAGGAGCTGACACCGGTACTCAAGCGGTCGGAGGGGAAGCTGCATGTTGTGCGGTCTGGACAACGCCTTGCTCTCTCCCATGGACGAGGTAGTGAATCATCTGGTATAGATGTTTACAAGGTTGTGGACTGCGGTCCGCGTGCCAAGCCAAAGGCCTGGGCCCGGCGGTTTTCGCGACAGGCGACTGCCTTGCTGCGAACTACGTCTGTCTGGTACACGCTCAGGACCAGGCGCAAAACTTGTCCTTGGGTAGTACCGAAGTATCGCCTGGGCCGCACAAATAACGTTCAAATATCAAGCAGTTTGGCCAGTCTACTTGTTCATGTTCTTTCCATACCAGGCAACCCGTGGCTGCCGGGCTCGGCAAAACATTCATCGATGCATTCCAGCCAGTAATGCATTTTGCGCAAAGGCAGCACGGCTCTGCGCTCCAAGATGCACAAGTAGCTGGAGGACGGAGCCGGGCTGCGAGGACGAGCTCGTCTGGTCCGGATTACTCGACACGCATAATCATGGAGCCTGTGTGGACATCGCCAGAGTCTTCACGTCGAGCTCTAATGTCTTGAGCCAGACTGTCACAAGTGTTCCACCATCCGCGAGTTAATTGAACTACAACCTCGATATTGGGTCGTGCATGAGAATGGCCTGGAGCACCGAAGTCTCGACCACAATGAGGAGAGTCGAGACATAACTGACCTATCTCATACCCAGTCGCTCATGATCGCTTGACGCCCACGATACCGGGTTGGCAGCCATAGACTCTTTGCAAGTCTCCTCCTTCTTGGAATCAGCGCGAACTAGACGAAATGCGCAAGCTGATTATCGCAAGGGTCGAAGAACCAAGTCATTGCCGAGTGTGATCGATAATCCATTCGACACTCCGGTCTATTTATCATTCAACTCGATTGTTGTAGGCCGCTTCTAATGGTCCCAAGATCAACAGCTGTTTCTAGTACAAGTTCGGTCACCAAAGGTGCTGCATCGTCCTTGACATTACGGAGAGGTCGAGAATGCATGTCGGCGATGAATACTTCTTCGACCCTTGCCGGTGTTCGATGAGTTGTTTGGAGCTAAACGTCCTCTTCTCCTGTGCCGTGGCAGGACGCCTCTGATCGTAGTACCTCGGACGAAGAAACAGCGACAAGCTCCAAGGTTTGTAAGTAGGTAGTTGTGATTGTGGCAAGTCATGCTTGCCCTACGAAACGACTTTGTCGACCGCGAGCTTTCATAAGGCACTTCTCAACAACGACTTTGAGTTTATCATCTTGATTACGAAGACTTCTTGTTGTACAATTTTTCAATCGCCCTTGGCCCGACTGAAAGCAGTCCTCATCAATACGATTGCACACCACCCTCGAAATATTAACAAGCGCGTAGACCGTCTCGAAAGCAATGCTCGGACTTAGGGCGATCGCGCTCTTGCTGGTCCTTACTTCCTCTGTTGCAGCGGAATTGTTGTAGACGGCAGCCCATTCATCACAGTCATGGGCATCAGGGCCCGCGACATCATGGAGTAGCTTGGTCGATCCTTGGCAACCGGTCGTATTCGTTCTTTCTCTTTTTGCATCGTCAGATCGGCTTCCCTTGAATGTCATAGCATGAGAGAGCAGCAAAGACCAGCACGGTGGCAGCTGTTGGTCTGCAGGCGCCGAGATGTCTTCTGCGGCGAGTGCGGTCTCTCGCGCGCTGATCACGGACTACCACAGATCGAAAGGCATCAGTGCTGTTGCTGCGTCACTAACATAGGAGATCAATGCCACTATATGGGCTCCAGGACGTGGGATGTGCAGTGAGTCGATCAGATACGAATGATGATGAGGATTGCCTTCTCGGCGACGATGCTGGTCCCGTTGCTATCCAGGCGAGGACCCCACCTCAACATATATTTGCATCTCCGAGATGCCACTCAATCACTCCCTCGACTTCGGAGTTTCCTTGCACCTGGCGGAACGTTCTCTCGCCCCTCCGCCGTCCCAACGGTCATGCGACCCCTGTGTTTACTCGGCACTTTCAGCTCGCCCTGCACACGTCCCAACGGATCAGTATGCTGTCTCATCAACGATGGGACATTACCCTTGCTTGAGAAATTTGTCGTGCCGGCGGAGACAGCAGATTCAACGTCCGTCGTGGCTGCGATACCAACATTAGCATCGAGTTCACGAAGACCAGGGAGGGATCTCCCAGCTACTGAATGGAATGCAGCCGCGGCAGGTTGCGGCAGCAGGCTCGGCGCGGGTGGTGTGTCGGAGAAGATCGCAGTCTTGCTTGGACTGGTTGGAGCCTTTCGAGGCGACTTGTTTGGTGACGCATTGATGCCACGCATGCGGTTGAGTAGGATTTGATGCTCCTCCGTTCTTGGCAGTGGTGCGACTGGGTGGGTGTAAAGCTGCTTCGCTGGCGTCTCACCAGTAGCGAGGTACTCCTGGAGCTCTCCAGCGGCCACATCGCGGCTCAAAGTGGACAATGCTTGCCGGAGATGGCCGTCCGTAGCCAGATCATCAAGCGTAGAGTTCAGGCGACTGGTCCGGTCCATCATGTCGTTGTCCAGCAACTTCACACGATGGTAAGAGGTGTCGAAATGCGTCCCAATGCTCTGGTAGCTCTCCTTCACGCCGCTGGCCATCTGGCTGATGCTGCGATGGTGGGCTACGTGGTGCTCGTTGTTCTGAGCACGGACGCGAGACAGTATCTCGTCCAAAGAAACGAGCTGACTGTCCATTTGAGCCATCTGACCGTCAACGATACGGACGGTCTCACCGTGCACTGCGTTTGTAGTCTCTTGCAACTTCACCGTCTGGTCGTTTGCTCGGCTCCAGTCACCCTTGAGCTTCGTCTTGACAGCGTCCCTAGACCGCACCGAGAAGTCAACCATGCCTTGGGCGTTCTGGCTCCACGAGTCCATACCGCCGCCGTAGGCTTGTTGAGCGACCTGATACTGATCTTGTGAGGTCTTTAGGCGTTTGTTGGCGGTTTCGAGGTGGCCAGAGATACGTGCTTCCTGTTGCGAAGCAGAATCATTGACCAGCCCAGTAATCTTGGCCAGCAAAGCCTCTCGCTCAGATGCAGCAGTCTGCCTCTCCACTTCGACTGCCTTTGCCAGCTGCTGCTGCGATGTCCGACCAGCTTCGACAAAGCCAGCATTGGCCTGGGAGATCTGTTGTCGCAGTCGCTGGGCCTCAGCTTGCTGCTCGTTCATCCGCCTGATCAAGCCATCGAAGATGCCCTTGAACTCCTTGCCGAGAGACACGTACGAGTCCTGCAATTGGCTATGAAAAAGATCCAGTTCGCTGGCAATCCCAGCACTGATGCGCTGTGCCGCTGAGGAAAGGTCCGCGAGCCCAGTGCCGACCTTCTGCTTCACATCCTCTCGGAGTGTGCCGATCTCCTCGAGCACGTGATTCATCTCGTCTCGAGCGGCGCTTGTCTGAGCACTCACCTCGGACTCGGACTGGTGAAAGGCGGAGGCCTTCTCTGCGAGCAGCAGTTGAGATGATTGGAGCTCTTGCAACTCGTCCGAAACAAAACCCTGCATGCGACCAGTCAACGCACTCAGAAGATCCTCCTGTTGGCTCCTCAAGGCTCCCATGCGCTCATCGACAGCCGTGGTAGTTTCGACGACATGCGTTTGCGACTCAGTCCATTTCGTGCGATTGGTAGACTGTAGGTCAGATCGTCGCCGCAACTTCGAGTGTAGGCGATCAACATGATCCGTAGTCGTGTCCAGCGTGCTCAACAAGTCTTCCCCTACCGCTGCAAGCTTCTCTTCAGTCTGCTGGTGCGCTTTCCGGAGCTCTGTTTCCTCGAACAGACTCTGCTTGGTGTGCGCAAGTACTATCTCGGTCTTCTCCAGCACGCTCTTGGTTCCATCCAGCATCATCCTTGTCTGCTCAGTATCGCGCTTCATGCTCTGGAAGGTCGTTGTGAGCACGAAAAGCTCTTGAACCTTGTTCCTGAGGTTGCTCTCAATGGTGTCAATCCTGTCCTTCTGCTCTTCTGCCAGGATCCTGCGGCTCTCAGACACCGTAGTGATCTCTTCGTATGTCTCGCTGGTCAAGTACACGCCATTGCGCTGACGAGTGGCGATCAACTCAGACTTCAGCTTCTCGATCTCGGCAGTGAATTCGCGCAGTAACGTCTTCTTGGAGACCATCTGGTTGATTTGCGGCTTATTACGGATATTCTTCGCTCTGAAAGCATAGTCAAGTGTGCTGATGGTCTCTTCCAGGTTGCTCTTCGCTGGCGAGAGCGTAGCAATAATGCAAGTCTTTGTCCGTCCGCCGAGAGAGTCTTGTAGAAGGCGGGTAAGCTTCGACTCGCGATATGGAATGTGACTGCTCTTATCAACCAGAGCATTGATCACACGGCCAAGTGTGAGCAGAGACTTGTTGATCAAGCCTGCTTCGGCTGCGCGCTTGTTCTCCGCTCCAGACCGCTGGATATTCTCGGAGCCAGCCAGATCGACGAGGTTCAGCTTGCCGGCAGACACCAGCTCCTCGCCTGTGTCAGAAATCCGCTTCATGTACACCGTTACCGTGAAGACCGTGTGCGAGCGCGATGAGAGGTCGTTGCATTGTGTCGCCGCGACCTGACGTTTGTGGCTGCCCTCACGCAGAAGCTGGATACCTTTCGGCGCAGTCTTGATGTGGCTTTCCTCCATACCCTGCACAAGTGTAGTCGATCTGCCATTCTTGTTTGCTTCATCGAAGATCTTCAGCTTCGCGCTTCCTTCCACGGCAAGCAAATCTCGCAGCTCTTCGTTGTATAGCTCGATGAACGAGCACTTTACGCTGTACTCGCACTTCTCCGCGTCTTCTTCGCTGAGGCGGGCAAACAGCGAGTGTAAGGCTCGCGGGATAATCCCGGCTGCGTCAGGTATAGGTAGAGTGTCTGCGATGTCTCCGGACATGGTGTACGTTTTGCCGGTTCCAGTCTGCCCGTAGGCAAAGATCGTGCAATTGAAGCCTTCGAGGACCTGAAGCTGTGTTAGTGCTATGCGATGCGCTTACGTCAAACTAGCGCATACCTCGTCTAGAATCGGCACCACCACCTCGTCAAACAGCATGCCCTGATCCGCCGCGGGCGAGAAGACCTTGTCAAATTGATACGTCTTGTTGCTGAGCGCACTTGGGCCCATTGATAGCTCCACTTTGCTGCCCTTCACACCCTCTGTTGACACCACAACACCACTGTTCTCGCGCACCTCACGATCATTGCGCCCACGACACCTTACCACCACATTGATGTTTGTCTCTTGCCCGCCTTCTTCTCCATCAGTCGTCGCCTTCCGTTTGGGTGTCCGCGGCTTCGAAGAGACGCTCTCGGTAGGTGAAGCTCTGCCGAATGTCGGTGTCGCGGTCTGCGCACGACTCGGAGGCGGCCGGACAGGTGGTGGTCGCATCGACGGTTTCCTCGCCGCTATAGGCGGTCGTGCCGGTGCGCTGGCCATTGTCGGTACAGAAGAGTTTGATGTTGTCGAGATGTTCGATGTTCGAATGTCGAGGTTCAAGAATCCGCAAGCATGAGCAGTTGCTGGGGCGACAGCCGGCTTGGCGACTTTCGTACTTTCAACTTCACCTCCAGCATCGACGTCCAGCTTTAGCGATATTCAACTCAAGTCTTCTGCGTTCCTAGCAGAACTTTCGGCATCCCTAGCATTGCCTCTTGCCTCAAGGCGTGATCGGTCTCTGCAGAAGCCCCTCTGAGGTTACCGTCGCGGAAATGAGGTAGTGATGTTGTGTCAACTCGATCCTGTCGCTGGCCACAGGTTCACGTGGCTCTGGCGGACCCGAAGATGAGCGACGTCGACTCTTCGTCGGTGCCTAGTGACTGTCGATTGCGACCATATTCCAGCAAGCCGGTGCACCCAAGGATGGTCATTGCCACGAAGATCGAGGCAGTACACCGAATCACCCTGATGTCTCACTTTGGTCTTGGCTTTGAACACATGGTCCGGGACTGATGCTAGTGTTGGCACTGTAGAAGTGCAGAATACATCGTGTAGAGCCTCAAGTCAGCAACTGTTTGTAGATTGGATAGCCGAACGACTTCTGCCCTCCAACCATCGTGCCACTTGCGCATCGTTCGAAGAAGCGTACGTAATGGTTGGTTTGGGATCGTCATGATACCAAGGTGTGTGCAGCCATCGTTTCATCCTCAGTCAGTCCCAGCCGTCCAAAACATTTGCACACCTTCACTTCACAAAGTGAAGCTCCGCGCTCCTTCCGGTTCCGTCACGCACTTCACTTGCCAAGCTCCAAGATCCCAACCGCTGACTGATCGTGAAGTGCACAGGCCAGCTTCGAAAAGCTATAAGATTCTTCGCTCCCGCAACTGCGAATCCTCTTCTTTTCCCTCACATCTGGCTCCCAGATTTCCCAGGCTGCCTCAGCCTTTTTCGACACCTCTGGGCCCGCCCACGTACAGTCGACCCCTCCGGGCTCGCCCGCATCGCCTACTCGGGCATCTCTCCCCGGTCGACCCTGTCGACAGCTATGATCGGCAGCGCCGACATAGCAACCCCAACAGATCACTCCACCGCCACCAACAGTGAGCGAGACTGCCTCCGGGCATGTGTCTTGTGTCTCACAGCGATGGACTTCTCAGATTGATCGGGCCAAAACGGGCCTGCACTTCACGTCTCGACGGGGACGAGTAGCTGTAGTGTCAGTGGAGGTAACCAATACTCGAAAGAACGCACGCGACGCAGCTATGAAGCCTTCGGGTTAGTCGGTCGTGCTGCGGACTGAGAGCATACATATCCTAAGTAGCACTTCAAATCCAATTCCATCTCAATCTCGTCTCCGCGTACAAACCTCACCCCGTCCTTTTCGGCTGTCACGAAGCGTCGCGCCTATCCAAGGTTGCCTGATCTGTGACGTAATGTATCGAGCTATAATACTGCTTCATTTCAGCGCCTTGCTTCCCGTCTCCACCTTTGCAACAATAGAGATCTCGTCGTAAGAGAATGGCTGCTTCAGCGGCTTTTTTGCATCGATGTATGAGGACTTCTAACAGAGCACTCACTGTGAGCAAAGCTATCCCTGGATACCATGTCCTGCGTTTCACAGCGTCCGCGCGCCCTCAGATCAACGGCCTGAGTTTGATCGCACTCGTCTCTTGACCCTTTGGTCAACGAAGCGCGTTAGCTGATTGCTTTGCGTGCCAGTGCTTTGCAGGATCTTCTCGACGCAGCCATGAGCCTTCGGGCTAGTCGGTCGTGCAGCGGACTCGAAGCATACATCAACTTATTGGACGCGGATCTCTTGTTGTCAGCGTGATCGTCCCACCGCAAGAGCATTGGTCTCGAGACAGTGAATTCCTTGTCCAAAATGACCGCAAATAATAATGCCAGCACCATATGGGAAGTTCGGTAGGAGAGCTGTATGTGAGAGATATACGTGCCCAGCAAACAACCAAACTTACTTTCCGAAAGCATACGTTCTGCCGTTCGGGGAGAGATGGGTACCTCCGCAACACATCAAGCGACTACACTCCAACGAGAAGCTAGGAGCGGCCATTGAGCCATGCGACTTGGAGTCATCTTGTTCCTCGAATGTCTAACAAGTGTTCTGCGCTTCAGCTGATACCTTGCCTCCTAATTTCGCCTCAACACACCGTCAATGCACTCACAGCCCCATTCTCCAGCACCTCGAATGTCAAGCCCGGAAATGCATACAACTTGGTATTACCAAGCCACTGCTCACCACTCCCACCAGCGTCTTCCAAGTCCTCTTCCGCATCAGGTAGGTAGAAGCTGCTTTCACTCGAGCCTTCAGGGCCCCAAGTCCTGTTAACTACCATCCCACGGCCCATCTCAGAGCCCGTCGCCGTGTCCGCATAAGCCGCCATCAGTACAGGCTTGATATCGTGCTCAAAGTTGTGCTCGGAGGTCAGGAAATTGGACGATGTTGAGGTGTCGATTGGCGATGTGATGCTCCAGCGCAAACGGCGATGACGGTTGAATGCATAGCTGCCCGGCACGTTACCATGCACGATAACCTTGAGAACGACAAGGTGCTGACTCGTGCCCAATGGCGTACGGTCTTTGCGGTCTGCCGGCTTGACCTTGTCGACAGGCGGGCCAACAAGTATATCCATGCCATGCGCAAAGTAGCACCAGAAGCGCTGTCTGCTCGCGCGATCTGAAGCGTCTTCCTCAGCATCGCCCGAGTCAAAGTCTGTCTCGAACGTGTCTGTCCCAGTAGAGGAGTAGCTCGACTGTTGCGATCCAATGTGCGGGCGTCCGTTGGTCAGTGGCCAAGACGTGCTGCCGGTACGCTTGTGCCCGTTCTGGTCAGGGGTGGCACCACGTTCCTCACGTTTGTGATGGGCATCCGGAGGACCAAGCTCGGTTATAAGATCCTGAGTAGTCGTCTCGTTGAGCACTATGGTGAAGCAACCGGCTGGACCGTCTCGCAGCAGGTCGACAGAGCCGTCAGCTTGGACGTGTGCGTGCTCGATCTCTACTGGCAAACCATCCTTTGGTCGGCTTGCCAGCATCGATGACCGCGGGCCCATGGGCCGCTTGACGAACAAGTCGCGCCGAGCTTCAGGCCAACTCTGACCTTCGAACAGCGCCATACTGGTAGCTGGCAAAGCGACATGCGATCCAAGCAGTGAGACGTGATCCTTGCTATCGGACCACTCTGAGTCGAGCAGGGGAAAGTTGAAGGCGACACCGGGCCATGACAGTGCATAGGTGCCATGGCGTGAGCGATCTCGTGGCGGACTGTACTCGCCTGGAAAGGACGGGCCAAGTAGAGAATAGACACGCTTGAATACTGGACCTGATAGTGGTGGGGTGTCCTCGTGGATTTTGATAAAGTCGCTGCTCTTGTGCTGTAGCTTGACCTTACCGAAGTCCAGCACTTCAATGAGTCCTAAAAGCGATGGGTGGCAGGTTAGCAGATGTCTCAAAAGCTCAGAAGACTAACCCTGGCTGCAAGACATCTCTGGCCTGAGTCTACCGAGACTACAACCTAAGCCGTGGTCTCGAGACGTACGCACCCAGGGTTGCACCTATCGGTTTGCTTACTCAATCGCTGATCAGGGCCATCAAATTGCAGGCGAAGTCCATTCTCGGGCAGGCTGACAACAACTGGTGTAGTCAAAGGCTCGACCTGAGAGTGGTGGAGGTTGATAATCGGGTACTGCAGCTTGTCTTCTTTGACCAGAGTGAGGACCTCGTGAAGGGCGGTGCCAAGCGTAAAAGGTCCAAGGGAGTATCCTGGCACGACTGCTACGGCCTTGAGTGCAGCCATTCTCGCAAGTTCGCCCGACTGTCAAGAAGGCAGGGTCTACTTTGACTGTAGGCAGGGTTGTACCTTAGTATGAGGCAGCAGATCGAGCAAGCACGCTGGTTGGATCACATGGCCAGTCAGAGCAAGCATGACACGCTGGCTTCATCCAGACGAGATACGCATCATCCGCCCGCTATCCGTTCATCATCAAGCACAATCAGTAAGCTCTCACGTTCGTATGTTGGGTGTTGTTGCAGACGATTTGCTTGATGCAAGGCGAGGTCGTCGACCATTGGCGTGCACTAATGCGGCCTAGCTCGGACCCTGAAATATCCAGGTTGCTCCCTTGGCTCCTTCCCACTTCGAGGAAACAAATCGTTGCCGGGCTTGGACAGCCACATCACAACCAAAAGAGCGAGACTATACGGACAATTGAACTTCAGCTTACTACGATCTCCGTGGCGTTAGTAGTCTGCCAGTAAGAGGTAGCCTGTCGTAGCTGCTGTTCCCATCGCACGACTCCAAGGAAGACGAAAGTCGACGTCGGCATTGATTTATGTACTTCCAGCCCCTGGATCCTCCTCACTGACAGCTCTTCCGTGTATACCCTACACCCTCATGGTACGCCAGAGAAAAGTACAGCGAACACACGATGACAAGTCTAGAGAAGCGGTTCACGCCTGATGGGGTAAGCTATCTGATATCAGGGAAGAAGTCGAGACTTGGCCTGGTCTGCGTTCACGGCTGGGGTTGTTGCGCTTCGGACTTCACACTGCTTTTCCAAGAATTGAACCGCAAAGGTGCAGATTTGAAGCTACTCGCGATTGATCTGCCTGGGCACGGAGACAGCCCCAAGGAACTCTGTCCTGATGCATCCGTCTCCGGTTGCGCAAGAGCTGCGCTATCGGTTGCACAACACGAGAACCTTTCTGAAATCGTACTGTGCGGCCACTCTATGGGAGGTCGTATGGTCATGGCCGCCTTTACCCAAGCGCAAGCGACTGGAATTCCGATCGTGAGGAGCATCATCTTCCTCGATGTTAGCAATTATAAACTCCGACCAAAGCTTTACGAATTCGACGAGAAAGACCCTCGGAGCAAAGCCATGACGGAGCCGCAGAAGGCCATCAAGAAGGCCGAGATGTTTCAGTCAATGTTCTCGTCGGAGACGCCACTAGACTTCGAGCTGGCCACACTCAACCATTTGAAGACTCTGGACAGGAATTTCGCAAACGCCATACGGGAAAACTACATTCGATATGATCATGAAGATCTTAACGCCTCTCTTGCGAATGTTGGCGAGTGCGGTATACCTTTTTGCAACCTACAAAGCACAGATATTGATGGCGAGAATCAGCGCTTTCCACTAAAGTCTGGCCAGATATCACCCTGGATGCAGCTAATCCAAGAGAAGGTACCTCAAGCGCAGCAAGTCGTAGTTGAGGATAGTGCACACTTCCCACATGTCGATCAACCACAGCAAGTGGCGAACCTAGTGCTTGACTTCGTACGAGACTTTGAATGATTCGAGGTGTGCTCCGTACTCTACGCATCTGGCGAGGATGACCGCGCGTGACTTTCGATTGATGTTGTCTGCGCTTGTTGTCTACGCGAGGCTGCAGACGACCACGTTTGTTCGAATGGCCCAATTTTGGAATCCTCATAGTCGCCGGGCTGGTCTGCAGCGACATTGAGCTCACTATACCTAGTCATTATTGCCCCTCCGAGGAACACTGAGTGGTAGTTCGCCTCTCAGGATACACATCATGGCTTCATCGGTGGACCACAGGGAGGTGGTTGAAGTGAAGAGCCGCACAAGCCACCCGACTTGGCCCGCATCGGCTGCTTTCGCTCCTTCCTAATTAGGTCAAGAGGATCTTTGATCACCTTCCGCCTCAAGCCCTACGATAGCTGCAACATCATGTCCGCCACACCTCATTCGCCAGGATTCAACGACAGCGAGCGTTTTTTACCACTCGGCATAGGCAGCAAGGCATGGCCATCTATGGAGTTCTGCAACAAGCTCGGCCGGACAGTGCTCGGCTGCAGGAACACAAGTGAAATGTGCTTCACTACGCTCATTTAGGATGGTCAGTATGATATTGAGATCTTATCGCTCTCCGCACGCGTCACTACGCGTCGCGCATGCCAGAGCAACCTCACTGCTTGACCAGGTGATGATGGAGATAAGTGAGTCTTCGGCACGTTCCTCTCTACTCTGCTCTCTCAAACCTCTCTTCAGGCAACAAATCAAGCACTGAAGGCTTCAACCACTCTTCACGTATCACCGATGCGTTCCTACCTCTTCGGAGCGCTTTTAGGCGCTGTGAGCGTTGCCAATGCCCTCACAGTCCCGCCTTTCACAAGCACACTTATCAAAGGCAAACAATTTCCGAGCTTGATCGAGGTCGACCTCGAGGACTTGGTGGAAGGGCTTGAAAGCGGCCTCTTCACAAGTTGTGATCTGGTCCGCGCGTATGAGGCTCGCATTATGGAAGTGAATAGCACACTCCACATGGTAACAGAGCTGAACCCTGACGCTCTCACGATTGCGGCGCAGCTAGACGCCATGCGAGCGAATGGCACAGTGCTGGGACCCCTGCACGGTATCCCCATACTCATCAAGAACAACATAGCGACCGACGATCAGATGAACAACACTGCCGGATCCTGGTCGCTGCGTGGTAGCAAGGTCCCACGAGATAGTACGATGGCGGCAAAGCTGCGGAAAGCAGGTGCTATCCTCCTTGGCAAGACCAATCTGTCACAGTGGGCCAACTACCGGTCAGACAATACAAGCAATGGCTGGTCAGCATATGGAGGCCAGACATACGCGGCATACTATCCTGGCCAAGATCCTAGTGGTAGCTCCTCTGGTTCAGGGGTGTCCAGTGCGATTGGCCTTGCATTGGCGGCGCTGGGAACGGAGACTTCTGGATCGATCTTGAGCCCTAGCGATGTGAACAACTTGGTAGGAATCAAACCGACGGTCGGTCTCACGAGCAGATACCTTGTGATCCCAATCAGCGAGCATCAAGACACGATTGGTCCTATGGCTCGGTCGGTCAAGGATGCAGCGTACATTCTGCAAGCAATTGCGGGACCTGACGCAAATGACAACTACACACTAGCCAACCCTGCTGTCAATGGTTCAGCACCTGACTACGTCGCAGCTTGCAACTACAACGCCTTTGCTGGAAAGCGCATTGGCGTCGCACGCAATGTGATTGACATCTGGGGCCGCTACACTGATGCACCAGTTCTCGAAGCCTTCAACGAGGCGATTGAGCAGATTGCAGCTGCAGGTGCCGAGATTGTCGATGCGAACTTCACGGCGTTCGCGGCGTGGCAAAATGATGGCAATGAAACGTGAGCTGGAAACATTCCTAGATGTGACACATGTGCTGATTGCTGTTTTCAGTCTCGTACTCAACGCCGACTTCATCTCGGATCTTGCCAACTACCTTTCTGAGCTGACCTACAATCCCTACGGCATCGAAAACTTGGCGGAGCTACGCAACTTCACACAAACGTTCGCCTTGGAGGACTACCCGGAGCGTGATACCGGTATCTGGGATGATGCACTCAAGACAGGCTGGAACAACACCAGCCCAGAATTCTGGGCAGCATACCAAACGAACCTCTACTACGGCGGTGAAGGCGGGATCCTTGGTGCAGTAGAGCGCAACAACGTCAGCGCTGTCATCCTGCCTACCCAGCTCAGTCCATCGATCCCGGCTCTGGTCGGCAGTCCAGTGGTCACTGTGCCTATGGGCTTCTACCCAGCAACCTGGAACGTAACGCTCAACGGTTTTGGCAACCTCGTTCAATCTGCGCCGAATGTGCCGTTCGGACTGTCGTTCATGGGTGCGAAATGGAGCGAGGCGGACTTGATAGGCTTCGCGTATGCGTATGAGCAGAGGACGATGCACCGGAATGATGTGCAGCCGTACTTGGTGCCTAATATCGAGTTGGCGGACTTTGTGTCGTGACTCGAGGGTCCGCGAGCCGAGGAAGACCGGGTTTGCAGTAAGGATTGGGTAGAGCGGAGCGAGATGTTTGAGCAATGGCCTTTCGTAATGGGCACGCTCGGGGCAGTTCGGAAGAAGCACTGGTGGACTTCTATACTCGAGAGAAGTGACGACCAGACCGAAGAGGCGAAGTCGAGTGCGCAGCAGACGTAGACAGCTGTAATCTCCCTCGAAAGCGAATGTCATTCGTATTTATTGACATGTGAAAGTTGGTCCAAGCTTTACAGCATACACTTGCGATCTCCAATCCATGCGTGGATACAATGTCTCGCTCACACATCCGCGATAACACCTCAGCAGTTGCAGCTACGACGAGTGATCGACTCCCCTTGCCATGTAGTATCCAAGATTGCCATGTCGACCAAGGAAGCAGCCTCATCGTCACCAGTAGCCAGCAGTGCCGCGAAACCGTCGCCCACTGCTGCTACGAAACCAAATAGGCTACCAGCGCCTACACTTTTCGTCGGTCCACCTTCACGAAATGCCTCGCAGCTGTCCGTCTCTCGACAAGGGGTCGACAATGCGAAAAGCCGCGATCCATTGAACCGCCAAAGGACAACTCTTGGTCGGACAAGCACTGCAGACTCTCCGGAGGGCGTACAGCCCAATAATACACTGCCGACCTTGAGGAAGGCCTCAGAGCAGGAGGCAGATGCGAGATGGCGAGAAATGCAGTCTACGCTGAATGAGGTGGAATTGACGGCACAATCGACTACGCACGTATTCGGAGCCAGTCATGCTGCAGCTCTCGACGAGCTAAGACGTGCCCAGGTTGAACTCGCGCGTGCGTGGGGACGAGGCAATGAGGACAATGCCAATCGGGCTACGGTGGAGAACATGGACCGCTTTGGTGTGGCAGACGACATAGCCAAAGATCGCGCAAACATCGGTGGAGCACGCAAGAGAGGTGATACTGCGACGTCTGTATCTACAACGCTCTCCGATGAAAGTGTCATGAGCGATAGCACGGCTGGTGGTGGCGGTGCTGCTGGCCCAGGCTTGGGACGGAGCCAGCTGGAAGATGAGACAGCGCAGGACATCAAGCTTGCGTCTGAACGCCGCGCGGCCAATGAGGCGTACTTCAAGAAAGTGGACGAGGGTGTTAAGGATGTGGTGGCAAAGCTGGAAGTGGTGGCTGAGGCTATGAGGGGTGTGGAGGGTGAGAGCAGGAGTCTCTGGAGTGGAACGGCGAGTGAGAGGAGCTCAGGGTCGGAAGGGGGCAGGAGACAGCAGAGTGGCAAACAGACTACGAATGGGTGAATGAGACTCGTGGAACAATGCTCCCTGGAACACTTCAATGATCTGGAGCACGTATGCAAAACTATCTGCGACTTCACACTTCACTCCACGCTGGAAACACCCAGACTGTCTGAGATATAAGCAGCATACAAAGCATGCATAACACTGGTGGCCTACGACAAACGAGGCCGTCTAGACAGAGCTTTTCGACTTGAACACCAGCGACATGGCCGTCCTTCTCGACGCCTTGACCATCTGGTCCATCGCCCTCCGCTCCTCTCAGCCTGTGTCTTACCACCCTAGCTGCCAGATCTACACCGACTCGATCATCCTGGCGTTATCGGGTGCGCAGATGTGGCATACACATCGCAGAAGACATGGTAAGTTTCGCGGCGAGATAACGGTACGCACTAGAGTCACGGACTGTCATATAAGATCTGTGATCAACGCAACCTCTACGCCTTCTAGCCCACTCCAGCATTTGCGAGGGCTACCCATTCGGTGTTATTCCTGGCGCTGGACCTGTGGATTGTGGATGCAACTTTGGCGGGTTTGCTGAGTGCGGACGTCGCGGCATAATATAAGCGCTTGGGCCCAACGATGTTACGACAAATCGCAACCTGATGGACATGCCTCTTTCGATCATGGTATCTTATCATCGATCACACGGTGTCAGCGTCAGCACGCCCTGAGCCCTGAGCCCGGCTTCTCGCGGTTCCTTTCCCATGGCACGAGCCGCGACTTCAAGTCTACATCGACTACACCTCATCGGTCGAGCACGATAGCCATGTATGGGCAGCATGCCGCCATCATTTACTAACACAGCACGTCGCTACGCCACAGCAATGAGATGAGCGCGCTTCCGGCCGCGAATACCGACACGAGCCTCATGTCAAAAGTCCCTCAGGCCGGACATAAACGAGTCCGAGCCGTGCACCCTCAATCTCTACTCTTTGGCGAGGCAGCTAATCGTCTGCCCTACTGTGAAGATTGATAAGCTTTTATCCAAGCAATCAAGCAGCACGCCGTATGGCAGCGGCGGAAGCTTGTGCCTCGGCTTTAGTCCACATTGGCTGCAACACCACCTACCCATGTTCGTGCATGCGAACGACACGGGAGGTTCTGCCTATCAGTACTGCTCCGAGTCGCAGTAGTCATGCAACCTCAATCGTATTGCAACTCGCATCCTGCAGGAGCTCGATGATAACGAGGTAACATCTCAAAGAGAACCTTTGCTTTCTTACTTTACTGTCTGCTTCCTGTGCTTCTTGGAAGTAATAACTGACCGTGTAGCTTACCCATCATGGACGAGAAGAGGTCAGACGACCTGCCCTCACCAGAGGCGACCGACGTTGCACAAATTACAAGCACTTACATCAAGCCACAAGCACGAAAGCTGCACGATTCAGCAGTGTCCTTCGAGGAGTACCATTACTATGCACTCAAAACACGAGAAGAAGAGCGTGATTTACAAGCACCCAAAACGAATTGGCGCGAGCTGCTTACACGCAAGAAGCCTGTCAACGAGCTCGCGTCCGATGCGGACGGTGTCATTGACGAAGAAAAGCATCCCTCAACTGGGAAAGTGAATCTCGCAGACCGTCACGTCCGTTCCGAGGTCAGCGACCAGGAGTGGACAGATGCCAGCCGTGCCTTCAGAACAGCGTCCTGGGGTGCATGCTTCTATCTCATCACGACGGACATCCTTGGGCCCTATGGCGTCGGCTTCGCAATGGGGACGCTCGGGTGGGGACCAGGCATTGCTCTGTACACGGTCTTCGGCGCCTTCGCGGGGTACGGTGGCTACCTGCTGTGGCACTGCTATCTTGGACTGGACTCTCACGAATACCCAGTCAAACATTACGGCGACTTGTTCTTCCGTCTGAACGGTACGACGGCTCGATATATCGTCAACGTTCTGCAAGCGCTTGCTCTGCTACTGGTCCTGGGACAAATCACCATCCAGCAGGGCCAGGCACTGTCGCAGGTGTCTAAATTCAGGTTGTGCTACGCAGTCTGTGAGTAAAGAAGATCATTGTAATTGTTGGGCGCTCGAGACAGTGTCGGAATGGCCAGATGCCACATAGCAGCTATCGTGAGCTCGCTGTGTCCACATCATTTCGCTGTGCTGGGACTGTCTCGCAGAGCCCACGTTAGCCAAACAAAGAGCTAACCCATATATTCTAGGTCCTGTGCTGTTTGTACGTATTCCGAGACAGGAGTGTTCACAAGCTGCACAACGGCTAACACTGTGCAGATCATCGTCGGCTTCGTATTGGGTCAAATCCGTACCTTGAAAACGTACGGATGGGTGGCCAATTTGGCGGTCTGGCTCAACCTGCTCGTCATCTTCATAAGTGAGTCAATCGATGGATGCAAGCCCTCGGCGCCCAAGATACTAGCCCTCCGGAAACAATGGCTATATATATGACCTTATGCGGTCTCCCTTGCATTTCGAGACATCCGCTAATCCCTATACCCACCATTCATAGGTATGGGCGCCTTTGCCCACTCGCCACCGAACTACGCCATCTCCGTCCTGGGATCTGCCGGCGGTGTCGTTGACCCTGTCTCCATTACACCTGATGAAAATGGTGAGCAAAGCGATGGGTGCCACCCTTGGAGGCCTGCCATCTCAAGACCGCCGAATGTCTATAAGCTGAGGCCTCGTGTCTTAGCTTGTTGACTCGGCGGACTTTGGACCAGATAAGCCTTTTCGACTACTGAGACCTCCGCTAACCTTGCCACCCATCGCTTTTAGGTGTATACCCTGCCATTATTCACTACGCCGGCATGCCTCCCTCTGGCTCCTTCATTGCTGCGATCAATGGTCTTCTCTCCGGTGTCTTCGCGTATGGAGGCGCCCAGGTAAGCGATATTGTGCGGTCTTGCCATGACCTCGATTGCTGACATGATCCAAAAGCTGTTCGTTGAGTTTATGGCAGAGATGCGACGTCCCAGAGACTTCCTCAAAGCCATGTGGGGCGCCCAATTCTTCATCTGGTCCGTCTACCTTATCTACGGCTGCTACACATACTATTGGCAAGGTCAATACAGCTACTCGGTCAGCTACCAGGGTGTCTCGTCCTACGGTCTACAGACCGCGGGCAACATGATCGGCATCATTTCTGGCCTCATCGCTGCAGGACTTTACAGCAATATCGGCATCAAAGTGCTGTACAACAATGTCTTCATGGACCTTTTCAACGCGCCGCCGCTGAACACCAAGGCAGGGAAGATTCTCTGGGTCATTATTGTGCCTATCTGGTGGATCATTGGTTACATTATTGCTGCCGGCATCCCAGACTATTTTGGGTTTGTCTCGGTCGTCTCAGCGGCGACTGTCATGCAACTCACTTACTCTTTCCCGCCTATGTTGGCCCTTGCCTACGATATGCGGCTCAATGTGATGAAGGATACGGCTGGCGGATTCGATCCTATCACTGGCGAGGTGACCAGGAAGTACTCCGGCGTCTCTTACTGGAGTAAGCTTTAATGGATGATATATTCGCTGGCATGTGCTAACATGATCTCAGTCAACGGCTTTCTTAGCGGCGGCGCCAAGCAGGTGGCATTGAACGTTTTCAACGTCCTGTACGCGCTTGGCGCTTGGTCGGTTACGGGGCTTGGGATGTACGCTGCCGTTATGGGGTGAGTCTTTGTCGAGAATCAACTCGGAATTACTGGCTAATACCCGCATCAGCATGATCGAAGCTTTCAAGAACCCGCAGCTCAACTCATTTGGGTGCAGGTCTCCGTTAGACTTGAGTGGCTGAGGCATGTACAGTATCTCGGCCGTGCTTGGCGAGCTGACAGTGAGCACTCGAGGGTGCTATCTTTGCTCACGAGCATGAAAAGTTGTATGTTCAGGAATCAGTCAGTATTGGATCAGCAATAAACCTTGACACCTCATCTGTCGAGCACGATAAACACAAGCGAGCACAATGTCGCCGTCCCTCCTTACCAGAGCAACTTCGCTATTGTAACGAAAGAGCGGACCCGACCTCTAACCTAGTCACAAGATCATAGTGATTGAAGTCGCTCGTGCCGACCAGAGACTGTGATCTCGAGGATACTGTAAGTCGCCTATACTTTACGACAAAGTGGCCGATCTGCATAACCTTCGTCCACTAAATTCGGAAGGATCTACGGAGCGGGTAACATCCTGTATACCCTCGATAGCCCGGGACCAGGAGGAGGTGATTCACCTATGAGAATGCTCGCTGTCATCCAGACCACCTTTATCGCCCTGGCGCCACCGTTATACGGTGAGTCTTGGTCAGGATCTGTCAATCCGGATTGTTTTGCCAACGTATATGTGAGGTGGCTTGATTTGTTCAGGTACACATTACCGTTGGACCTGGAAGGTTGAGGCATACATCTTGGCGGCTTGTCGAAAAAGCCGAAGCCGTTAAAGATACGGTTATGTGAATGAACACCCGTCGCTCATGAGCGTGGGAAGTTGTATCCTCCAAGAGGTAGCATCGAATTTGGTGAGCATCATGTTCAACATTAGACCCATAACGCCATCTAGGTCTACAAACATTAAATCTTTGCCACCGAACGTCCCAGCAAGAGCCCCAAAGTATGCCAATGCCGTAACGAACACCATATAACCGACGCCCCCAACCACTGCACACTCACAACCTCGCCGGCGAGGCATCACGACTGTAATCGTGATAAGGTCCCGTCCGCGCAGGAGGAATGAGACCACTCTCCACGTCACTTCCCCGGAAATCCTGCTTATCCATCATCGCATAGGTCCCAGCAGCACGTCCAAGCGGCTGTTGTCCCGCTTTCTTCAAAGCCTTGCGCTCCTTTCGTGCCGGTAGATTCGCCTCCTGGCCGGACATGATGAAGCCTGGGTGGACGGCGTTGTACAAGACCAAAGCTGCGAGCATGGGCAGTGAGTCCAGAACGTACTGGTAGACTTCGTGTTGTGGGATGGTTGACTTCAGTCCGTTCGAGTATTCTGCGAGGCGGAAGCCGATACGCATTGTAATGAGTGTGAGGACGGCGTACTCGACGTACAGGAGCCGGAACGCCAGTCTGCGTTCTGCCGACACAGGCTGGGCGCGGAGATTGAGGTGGAAGCGTACGGCCAGTGCGAGGAAAGCGAAGATGCAGAGTTGCTGAAAGCCGATACCGCCCATATAAATGTGTAGACCCAGCATCACAGTCTTGATGGCTTTGTCGCTGCCGCTTGCGATCGAGGCACCGCCGGCTTGAACAAGGAAGGCGAGGACGTCGAGGAGCACGAAGATGAGGCCAAAGCGCCAGGCTTTGATGCCTCCCACGGAAGCTTTGGCGGTGAAGTTGTAGACCATGCGGCCCATTACCATGTATGCGAATGCATTGGTGAAGATCGGTGCGATCTAGGTATCGTTAGCGTAGCCACGAGTGGTGGATGGAAGGTTTAGTGCTCACAAGCATCAAGATGAACCAAACACTGTACAATGTATCACTCGCCGGCTGCTGAATGCTCATCGTCCGGATGATGTAGGTAGCCACTTGCAGAGCCGAGGAAGTGACTATAACCCACGAGTACCACTTTTTTGTCCAGATCATCTGCACAACATGGCCAATGAGGGTGAGGGCGAAGAGGACAGCGAAGAGGTATGAAGCGCCGATGTTGGGACAGCTCGGTGGCCATACTGTGTTAGGATCGCTGAGGACCTTGCATTGGGTCATGATGTCGGATAGGGTGTTGTTGTTGTATGTCTTGGCGAGCAGATGTTGAGATGAGGTGCGCTGAGGTCGGATGTAGCACAACAATATAAAAGAAGACAAAGAAGCTTGACTTATGCTGGTTGTGCTTGCTGATGCTGGTGCTTTGATAGCTTGCCCTCGACGAGACACGGGATGATATATACCATGTCTAGGACAGTCAGGCAAGACACCGCACTGGCAATGCCGCACGCCAGACTTAGCAATACTCACCTTCTGACGAGTCGAACAATTGTGCTGCCTGGCCGCAGTATGCAGCTGCGTAGACCAATGTTGCGGTTTTGAGACTGCTGCCATTGGACGCTCCGGAAGAGACGCGTGCAGTTCTCGAAGGATGAGACGAGGTGGTCCGAGCACCATGGTCTTTTGGTAGTGACTCAGCTCGCTCTCGCCAAAATTCAAGGCTGGCGGATTCTGTAAGGCGGATGCTTGTCAATGCTAGTTGAAGCGGAGTGCATTGGTTTCGCGATTGCGGCAGCCTTCGGCGAGCTCTTCAGAGGGCTGTGCTGGCCAAGCCACAGATTTTGGCGAGCTCACCATGAGCATCTCGGCTTCCACTCTATGCCGCGACAATGGCTCCAGTGCTGTGCTTAGACCGAGCGGACGACGATTCAGTAGCACTATAGTTGTGTCGGCGTCCATGAATAAGGCTCATGTAGACTACGTGTACTGAAAGCCTCTCACGGCTACGAAACAACGTGTGCATTCTTGCTTTCGTATCTTGTTCGTTTTGCTTTGCACACATCTTGTGCTTCTGTTGCAGGCCGTGCGATGTAAGGTGGTGTACATGTACTTGCTGTCGATGTTTGAGGTAGGAGTGTTTCGAAGAAGGCACACCTGCGCTCACGTCGTCAATCGAGCACGGGCCATGCCAATGCAATGCCAGTCGCGATGACTTCACTCGACATTTGTACATTCTACGCCTCAAAACATTGACAGACAACATGGGCTCGTCGGCATCCAAAGCATCACGAGCAACGGGCACAGCATCGCGCAAGTACCCAACACGAGCACCGCTAACCTCACAACCACAACCACAACTAGCAAGCAACGCATATCCGCCTCCGCCGCCAGCGCAAAGCCGACAGCCAGGGCCGACCGTCCGTCCGCAAGCACACGCTTCTGGTACACGAGATGAGGCCATCAACTTGGACGCCTCAGACCCAGACTTTGCACGCTCCCTCCGCTCGCTAGGACCCGTACAGCCCAATCCAACCCTCTCGCCAAGCTCAGCATTTCCGCATCCTGGGAACCCGAACAATCCTTCCCACGACCCTCGTCCGCTTGGACCAGATCCACGGAAGAACCCAGCCATTATGGTACTGAATTCACGGGCTCGGCTACAAGACGAGGCAGATCTGGAGTTCCAGCAGGCTGGAAGGAGAGGGCACGAGGGCAGGCAGTTCTTGGATGTATACATGATCAGGCAGATCCTCGTCGAGCGAGACGTGAAGGGAAGGAGTGCGGCGGAGATTGAGAAGAAGATGGGATTGAGGAAGGGTGTGGTAGAGAGGTTGGGTGCAAGAGGTGTGGTGGGTGTCGCCCAGGAGCAGGGACGGGCGGAGAAGGGTGTGCATATTGTGTGAGGAGTCAAGGAAAACGAAGCTACGTTGGAGTAATAAGCATAAGCGGTCATGCAGGCGAATGTCTGCACAGTGTCTCGTGGCTGCTCATACGAATTGGCCTAACGGAGCGACCAGAAGGGAAGTACAAGGCCTAATGATGCGTAGCGCATCACTAACCATCCGACGCTTACACAGTTTCTCGACCTGATGCCCGGAACTGTGTGCCTGTGCAGCGAAGTTTACGACCTTGATATTGAGGGTACGGTAACGCACTTTGTTGGTCGTTCAATTGTGGTGACAGGATCAAAGCTGGAGTCTGACAGTGGCGCCAGTGTCTCGTGGTGCGCCAGCAATTGCAATCGAGCATTGTATGTCGCTCCTTGCTGCTCTGAGCCAGAGGACTCTTAGGCGCGAAGCTCGGTGCGTACTATTGCGTGAGACAAGTGCAAAGCATGGCTCCGGTGCACCTAGCAAAACGTTTCTCAAACAGCACATCTCGGCATACATATTCAGGAAGTCCCATAGCTCAAGCCCGCAGCTTCGGGAGAAAGGCTGCATGAGAAACGTGGTTCGAGCCTCGTGAGGGAGTGGTCGACCGATGACAAAGGCCTCGAAGCCAGGGTGCTCAATACGGCTCCTTGCAAAGCAGTCCTGACTTTGTGGTCCAAGTCGTGTTGGGTCCGGGCCAGAAGGGCGACATGAGCCGGGCGTGTCGTCGCGAGTAGATCGCTCGCGCCTTCGCAGCTCCGATAGTGTTCCATGATCGCAGAGTCACATTGAGAACAATGTTTCGGCTGGACTGGAAACTGCGTGTAAATTGGGGCCCAGCAAATGCGGTACGATCTAATGCTGTGAGGTGGAAAGGTAGAGATGGTCAGGGGAGGCGGAAGGACAACGACATATTTCGCAGTCTCCGCGACACCACATACGGGCGATCACCGGTGAAGCGTGACGTGAGCACACTCGGCCGTTGCTGAAGCTTGCGGTCTATTTCCTCGTCGGTACATATCTACGCAAGTGCTAAGACTATGGCTGCTAGCATCGCTACCAACAAAACACTTGCTCCCTTCCCTTCCGCACCTCCGGTATACGGCACAGGCGCACTAGTAGGGCTGGAAGCACTTCCATTGCCATACGCACCTGGGCTTGCTGTCCCATTGCCGGTCAGTGAGCTACAGCTGGTGAAGTTCTGTCCTCCTAAAAATGTCCCCACAGTCATGGCGTCTGTTGAGTGAAGCATATGTAGTACCTGCTGGGCAGTGGTAGCATTGGTCGCGCAGAACGTGATGGTGAAGTTCGACCACGTCGCTTTGCCGTCGCAGACGGGTTTCCAGACTTGGCCATCAAAGTCGCTGTAGAAGCTGACGTTCGCTGTCGGAATGCTCAGAGGAGCGAGTGTGTGAACCTCGACGTACGGGCCGTTGATCGGTTTGGAATACTCAGTGATGGTCTCGATGACATGGGCACCAGCAACATCATAAGTGCGAGCTGTGCCTGGGGTCCAATTGTTCGTTGCCAGAGCTTGAGAATTGTTGGTTGTCACGCTGTTGTCGGGAGAGCCAGACCAGGTCACTAGTTCGATCGTCAGGTTATGCCTGCCGGAGCAAATATCATATTATGTGGTATGCTTACGATTCGTGTAGTTGCCAACGATTGACATTACTTGCTGGTAAGTGTACGGGACAGTGAGGAGCACCGTGTCGATGCCCGGATAATAGCCTGCAGCACAACCGTTTGAGCCTCCCGTAGGCAAACTGCCATCGGTAGCTGGAATTGTGACGTTCTGAGCAAGGACTGTTGCGGTGGTGGCCAATACAGCCGTGAGTTGCAATGTGGCCTTCATGGTGCAAGTCGAGAGGGTTGATGATTGAGGGTGGAAGATAGGCTTATTCGCTTTAACGTTGACGAAACGGATGCTTTATAGTCGAACCCTCCCTCGACAGGACACCAAGCCTCTGCCATCATCGAGCAAGCTTTTGTAGAAGACTCCGCTCGTACCTGAAGATCCGTGCCTAGACCGCAGCAATGGCGTCTCGATCCTTTTGCACGAGCGGGGAAGCGTGGAGGTCTCCTTAGCCGCATTGGCCTTGGCGCAGTAGTATTCGCATGAGCACAACATGGCGGTATCGTCGAGCGAGGATACTGTAAGCATAACGGGCAGTTCGATTTGACCCAACTCCATGCACTCATCCGTGCTCGCTGTCGCTTGTGTCTGTGTCGCTGGACCCTTCCTCTGACACGTCCTCATCATCTCCATCCTCATCATCCGAACTCTCATCTTCGTCGTCCTCGTCGCTGGTTGTATCCGTGTCGTCTTCTTCGTCTCCACTGCTATCGATTTCAGACTGAAGCCAGTCGTCGGGATGCAAGCCCACTCTAAATCCTTGCTGATCGTTGACGTACATCAGTACATTCTCTTGCTCTTGCTCGCCATATAAGATCGGTCGGACAATCCTCGTGTTGGTAGGCGGGCGCAGAACTCGCAAAACGCATTTCCTCGCTTCGAGATACCGCCCAGCAACGTCAGTGGCATCTCTCGGCTGTACCAACCACGGTGCACTGAGATCGAAGTTCTCGTTGGTGCCAACTATGTCCAGCTGTTTGAGTTGCGGCACAGCCTTGATTGCTTCCTTAATAAAAGCTGGCGGCTGACCAGGCAGCAAACCGCCTTCCATAACGACATCGATGAAGACAAGTTCGTCGATGGTCAGTCGCTGCAAGCGTGGAGGAGCTTTAGCCGCAGCGCACCAGCTTAGCATGTGACTATGACTAGATCCACTAACCGACAACTCGCGCAACGCCTCGAACATGGTCAGATCCAGTGCTGGTGCGTTTGTCGACTGGATGTACGACGGGTTTAGCGTGATTTCGTTGCAGATGTACGTGAGAGATTGGAGTGAGTGTTTCTGCCGTCCAACTGCGTCCATTAAACCTTGGGTATTACGCGTGGGGAGGCGATTATATTTCTGACCGGGTGGGAACAGACGTTCATGCGGACTATATCGGTTCTCACCTACATCAAGCACAAGATCAGTAAAATGAGTTGGTGGTAAACGGTTACTCAGCGCACCTATGTAGAGGTATTCCAGAGCTTCAGGGATCGAAAGCACCGCACGCAAGCCGGCCAGCGTTACATTGGCTTCATCGAGCGTCAGCCGTTTGAGCGGTGAGCGGAGATCTTTTGGCAGATATGCAACTACATCCTTAGGGATGTTGATCGAGGATATGTGGAGGTCCTCTAGCGTTGGGTGGGCTAAAATGCCGCCGTACTCCTGTTGCATCGTCCAGAACTCCCGTTCCATGCCATTCAGGTGCAGGGTAAGTCTCTTCAGGTATTGGAGCGGTCGTGCACCGAGACTGGGGATCGAGTTCAGATCAGGTAGATCATGATGTGGCCTTGGATCGAATGGCGCCAAGGGAGACGCTGCAACAATTGCGTCCAGCCAGGAGGAAATTGTGCGATGCCAGCCGTTGGTGACGGTAGCATGTCTCCAAGATTCGTTGTTGCAGTACGGACTCTCGAGCATGAGTTCGCGTAGATTGGGAGCTACCCTTATCACATCCTGCAAAGTAACGAGGCTTGAGGAGTCGTGGTTGACGACTGAGGCTCGCACTTCGATGGCATGGATACTCTTGCTCCTCCAAGAAACGCTGTCCAATGTAAGATGCAGTCTATGCAACTCTTCGCCAGTCCGTGCGAAGACATAACGATACAGCACTGGCTCGGCGATGGGCTGGAGGCGTCGAGAAGTACGTGCCAACGACCGTAGAGTAGTGTCATTCCCGCTCAGGTGCTCGGCAATCTGGATGAGTAGCTCGTCAGGCAGCGTCCAGAATACGGTGGCCATGCTGGCGAAAAGTGGTCGTCCTTGTTATGGGCAAGGTACTTTTTTGGCTTGAGTGAATTGGATGTGATGCTTCAAATTGACGCGTTATGTAAGCAGTACAACAGTGGAACCACTCAACGCGAACTCGAACCACGACGCGATACACGATGCACTACACAGTCATGGTAGCATGCCGCGTCACAACGACGACCTCGCAGCCGAGGCAGAGGATGCCGTCGTCGAGGCGAGCCAGCACCATACACTCAAGTACCACTTGCTTGGTCCTTCGCTCACCAAACCCGGCCAAGATGGTGTGGACCAGAGCAAAGTGTCGGAGATCATCTACAACGCCAGCAAGGGCAGCAAGTACTTCACGAACGAGGAGAATAAGGACAAGAGCCTGACGGGCAAGATCGATCGCATCTTGAGCAAGAAACGCGAGCTGCAGCGCCTTGAGGCACAGGGTGGCCTGAAAAATGAGCTCAAAGCCGCGAATACGTGCATCGAAGAGCTGGAGTATGCGCGTGATCTGAGCCAAACGATCGTGCATGTGGACTGCGATGCTTTCTATGCGGCTGTTGAGGAGCTGGATAGACCAGAGCTGAAGGATGTCCCTTTCGCAGTGGGTATGGGCGTACTGACGACGTGCAACTATCATGCCCGCAAGTTTGGCTGCCGTAGTGGCATGGCTGGATTCGTCGCCGATAAGCTATGTCCAGGTCTCATCCATTTGCCACTCAACTTCGAGAAGTACACTGCCAAAGCGAGGGAAGTGCGAGCGGTCCTACAGCTTTATGACCCTAGGTTCGAAAGCGCGAGTATGGACGAGGCATATCTCAACATAACCTCATATTGTGCTGCCCACTCTCTGGCACCCGAAGAGTGCGTGAGCCAGCTACGTGCTCAGGTCTTCGAAGCTGCCAAGATAACCATCTCTGCCGGCATCGCAGCGAATGCGAAACTTGCTAAGATCTGCTCTAACAAGAACAAGCCTAATGGTCAATTCCTACTGCCTTCCAACCGACCGGAGATCATGGCATTCATGCGCGATCTGCCGACTCGCAAGGTCAATGGCATTGGTCGTGTGTTCGAGCGAGAGTTGGACGCTATTGGTGTAAAGACTTGCGGAGACATATATGCACAGCGGATGTACCTGTCCCGCTTGTTCGGTGACAAAGCTTTCCAGTTCCTCATGGGCGTGTACTTAGGCTTGGGACGTACAGATGTAAGGCCTGTAGAGGAGGTGGAGCGCAAGTCGGTGGGTACCGAATCGACCTTCCACGACATGTCTGATCCCACCGAACTTCGCGAGAAACTGCGCTGGACAGCAGAGGAGCTGGAGAAGGATCTGAAGCGTACCGAGTATAAAGGCAGGACGCTGGTACTCAAGATCAAGCTTCACACATACGAGGTCTTCTCGCGGCAGGTGCAGCCGCCGAAGGCTGTCGGGACGGCTGAAGAGCTGTACCGTTATGCGGCACCTATGCTAGCGAAGCTGGAAAGGGAGTTGCCGGGTATGAAGTTACGGCTAATGGGGCTGCGATGTACACACCTTGTTAGCACGAAGAAGGCCGAAGTTGATTTCTTTGGACGGGCGAGACGAACTTCACGGCAGGGCTCAGAGGAAGCCAAGGGCAGTGATGGGATTGAAGTTGACGAGGAAGGGTGGCAAAAGTGGCCATCTGCCGATATCGACGACGATTTCGAGGATGCTGCCAAGCAAGAGCGTGAAGAAGAGCGCGATGAACTCGAACGACTATCTCAACAGCACCGGGAAGATCAGGAACAGGAGTCCCCGTGGAACGCCCAACAGCCAGCATCGAAGTATGATCCCGACGGAGCGCCTACAGACTATAGACGCTATGGCAATGGCTTCGCTTGGCGATCTATTCTTGAAGAAGAAGCAGCTGTCGCGAAGGCTGCAGAAGACGAAGCGAAGAAGGCCGAGCCGCGGATCCAGACTTGGGACTGCCCTATCTGCTCTGCGCCTCAAGCGGCGGAGGAGAGGACGTTCAATGAGCACATTGATGGATGTCTATCGCGCCGAACCATCAAGGAGATTGTGAGCAACGCAGACGACGACGCGCTGAGCAGCAATACGGCGAAAGGTGTTCTAAAAGCTGCGCCATCAAGTACAGCAAAGCGGAAACGAGGGAGACCCGCAGGCAAAGGAGGTGGCGGCCAGGAACCCGAAAGGAAGAAGGCGTTCTTTGCTTAGTGAGTGGCGATACCCAGGCTCTGATTTTCAGTGTGACTGCATTGTACTATCGTTGTTTTCGACTATGTTTGCTGATGCTCTCTAAATGTTTCCAGAAGGGGAAGGCACAGAAGCAAGGAACTGAAGCAAGCACCTCTTGGTGGAGACAGCTACATATACGAGGCTACATCAAGTCTCCTTGGAGAGCATTTACCATCACCGTCCTCCTTGCATCGTCGTGCAAGTTAGCTTGTCGGCTTGTCTAGACCAGCAGCTTTCTCGTAGGCTTGGCGTTCACATGCCACAGCTGTGCCTTCCAAAGCCGGATTTGGCAGAAGTATTCATGGCCTTTCACCAAGCCTGATGCAACCTCAAACAATACCAACATTGACTTCAACACATTCTCAAACCCACATACCAGACACAAGAAAGCCACAGCTACACACGACACACATCAGCATCATCTCACCACCCACAGAGCTATATACAAGAACCATGTTCGTGGCACACGCACGTCACATATTGGGCGCTACCGAGATGCTGATTCTTCGCAGCGTCGTTCAAGATGCCTTCCGCTCTGAGCAGCCCTTCGCGGGTCACTAAAGACGGCATCCTACTGCCACTCATCGATGCCCACCTGAATGGATCTCTCGGAAAAGACGTCTTCGACTTTGCGACTACGCTCTTCGGTGCAGATGCCGTTGATGAGATGGAGAAGGAGGGGAAGGAGGAGAGAAAGGAGGCGTTCCCTGCCAACGGCGCCGGCGAGGTCATGGTCTGCAGAAGCTTGATGCGCGCGTACGTCGCATTGCGGAAGCTGGGAGAGGGGACGAACGCCGAGGAGCTGAGGGCAATCGCCGACAAACACTACTCCAAGGAGACGGTGGATGACGAGCTGACTTCTGTAATCATGGGACGATAGACGGTCGGGCGTACAACTGGATGATGTGTTTTAAGCGACGGCGTCCCGGCGATGGTAGCTTCTCAGCGGCGCCATATCCCGCTGGTGTCGGTACATATTATTGGGTATACAGTAGGCAAATGGGATGCGTCAAGGAGACATTATTACTAGTTTGCTTATATTTCAGGAGTGCCAAATTGCGTCATGCCCATACAGTCGGCGACTTATGCTTTGCCACAAGATCATAACTCAGAGATCATTCTATCGGTCAGCAACACATATTGACCCCTCCATACTGCCATTTCTAGTTCGAGCTTATGCCGTGAGGTTTGTAGTTTGGCGGTTCTAGCATAGTCTGAACGAGATGATGTTGTGACATTGCCTAAAGCTCATCATGGCTGCCATCCGCCACCCACCCCTTCCTGATGTCGTCCGCTATCTTCTCCGCAAGCATATAGACTGTAGACTGCGGTTGTCCCGGCGGTAGGAACGGGAACGCAGACGCATCCACTACCCTCAAGCCGTTGACACCAAACACTCTGGCCTTGCTATCAACGACAGCCATCTTGTCACTCTTGACACCCATCTTACATGTTGCCGAAGCATGTGCGAAAGTGAAGGCTTGGGTGTTAGCGACTGCAAGCAGGTCCTCGTACGATGTGACATTTCCTCCAGGGTACGCCTCTTCCCCCAGCACGATAGATTGCATGGCATCCGATTTGAGCAGTGCACGCATGCGCCAGAAGCTCGCTACGGCAAGCTCTTGATCGGTCGGATGGGTCATCCAGTTTGGATTAATGATAGGCAAGTCAGCAGTGTCCGAACTGTTAATCGTCACCCAGCCTCTTGACAGGGGTGCGGTTAGGCTTCCAACAAGACCGACGTAATTCTTCCCATCGGGCGGTAAAGAGCCATACCCAGGTCCGATCCAAGCAGCCAAGCTCCAGAACATAACCTCGGGCCAGTCGTCAGCGTGGGCAGCCAGGTCCTGCTTCGCTTGCGTCGAGATGTTGAGCTCAACACGATCAGTGAGTTTCTGAAAGGAGATGAGATCTGAGCCGGAGCTTGTCAGGAAGCCAGTGCGATGCTCGTTGTAGTCGTCTGTGGCCTGCACGAAGCGAGCAGGGTTGTTCTGGTACGTCGAGCCGGTCTCGAGGTCTGCAGCGAACGTGAGGGCGAAGAATGGGTTGTCTTGCATCTGTAGGAATCATCAGCTCTCCTTGCAAATAAGTCGAAGAAGGACTGCCCACATTTTGTCCCACGCCAGGGGCGTCCTTGATTACGCTGATGCCTAGCTTCTCCAGCGTCTCCGCTGGTCCCACGCCAGAGACCATCAACAACTGTGGGCTCTGGAAAGCGCCTGCAGATAACACGACTTCCTTCCTCGCCGAAATTCCAAATGGATTGCCCTCGCTTTCGACGAGCACTCCAGTGGCCGTCTTATTCGCACTGAACAAGATTCGCTTCGCAAGCGCATGAGTATAGACATAGAGCTGCGTCGTCTTGAGAGCGCCATCGAGGTACGCTGTCTGAGAAGAGCTGCGTTCCTGTGTCTCTTCATCGATCGTGACTGTGACATATCCGTGACCGATGAGCTCCCCACTGTTGAAGCCCTGCTCGAGCACAGGGTTGCCAATTTGTGTCCATCCGATGTTGACCCACGATGCAATTGAGGCAGCGAAGCGGGCGAAGCTGTACTCGATTAGCGGCCGCTGCAAGACTTGAGATGTTCTTATCATACCTCACAGCAAGTGGACCATTGCCGAAAACACTCGCATCGTACATTGGAGTGGCGTTCGCAGCTCTGTGGTCACTATTCGGCGGGGTGAACGTCGCAGATCGCTCATAGTAAGGCAGGACATTGTCCCAGTACCAGGACTCGTCTTCAACAGCATCTGCCCACATCGACCTAAGAGCGATGGGTGGCAGGGTTAGCGGATGTCTTAGAGTCTGCAAAAGGTTCAGTCTCAAGACTGCTGAGATAACAAGCGAAGACCGATAGCCGCAGCTTATGTCTACTCGGCAGTCTCGAGATGGCACGCATCCAAGGGTTACACCCATCGGACTGCTTACATTGAGCCTCTCGTAGGTCGTTGATAAACCATGTAGTTGCGAGCACTTGACCCGCCAAGGCATTTACCACGAGCATAGTGAACACTTTTATTGTTACCACCGGCTTGCGGCGTAGTCAAGAGCATCCTGGGTAGGGTAGTCAGTGCATGTCTCACGTCCCGGACTCCAATACCCATCATTTCCCTACCAGTCGATCTGAGGATTGGCACCATCAAGCGTGGCACCGTTGGAGTAGAAGTCGTAGCCAGGCACGACAGAGCGATTGCCATTGTCAATTTCGTAGAATCCTCCTGCTTCCAGCACAGCCACCGAGTATCGCCCTTCTTGTGCTAGACGTGTAGCTATTGCTAGACCAGCAGTGCCGCCTCCGACAATCACGTAGTCGTATGTAGCATTTTCGCCATTAACCGCGAAGCTTGAGCCGACTGGTAGCTGGTTATGAACCAGTTGAGCTGACGCAACGTTGGCGATGGCGATGGCCACGCAAGTTATACGGGTGATATGATTCATCGTCGCTAGAAGTGCTATACACTCGCAAGGTAGCCTGCCTGCAGGTGAGCGAGATCTTCAATATAAAGCCAAGGCATCGCATGCTAGGGCTGCAGGCTGAATAGACAGCCAATGCAAGTCCTTCCTTCACCCAAAGCAGCAACTGCTGAAAACGTGCTCCAACTGCCATGACTGGACGATTATACGACGCAACCAGTGCCTGTACATTATTCGGTGCACATGGAGCCTACTAGGTCCTCTCAGCTGCCGTCTTGGCATGCAATCCTTCCAGCCTCCACTGTACCACCACAACACAACATGCGGCTGATACAGCATTTTAAGTAGCTGGGAGTATGAGAGGGCATCAAGGCGTGCTTGGGAAGGCTCAATCCAACAACGCCCAGGAGCTGGTGGCGGATGTGTTCGTCAGTCTGGCGCCTTGACACTGGCGATCCCCCGGCCGGTGAGATGGTGTAAATGTATCGCACGCCTACAATGTTACAGTGTCGTGCGTCCCCATCAAGCCCTCGTTGCAGACTGTGATTATTGGAAAGGTGAAGGAGACGAGGCTGTCGATACAGTTTGTAATAAAGTTTGGTAGCGTGGCGCGTCCCGAGATGCAGGTCGAGCTCGAGGACTGCGTCACCATCAACAAATACCGAGCACAGTCGACATCACGAGCGTGGGAGATTGGGCAGACGGCGCATTTTGGACAAAACTTTGGAATCAGAGTTGGGTAGGATCGAGTGCGGTGCAGTACATGAGAACAAGCGACGTTGTCATTATTCAGGAGCTGTCAGGCCTCACACCAAGCAATGCGCCGGGACCATTGCTAGGGTGACAGTACAAACATCAGTCGCTACCCTACCATACAGGATACTGGATCCGTGCCATGCCCACGACTGCGATTAGAGCACTCATGCGACCATGTCAGACCGCGGCTCGAACACCGCCAGAGCACCCCGGCCAACTGTAGCTTCCACGCGAGGTGCACGCGCGCCACTGACACCCCGTATCGCTGCAACAAGAGTTAAGACCCCTTCGACAGTGCCGTCTGAGCCCCCGAAACTCACGCCAAAGGTCAAGCAGAACGAGACTCCTGGCAGCAATGCGCTTGGAAACATCACACCGCGATCGTCGGCGAGGAAGATAAGAGTGGACAGCAGCCAGTCTACACCAACACAGACAGATGAGCCGTCTAGTCTACCGCGACCGACGAGCGCGTTATCGTTGGCCCATCCTCGAGAAGAGCGAGGAGGCAGTATCAGCGCACTAGGCTTCACGAGTGCTCGGGCAGGACGGCCAAAGAGTGTGATCAGCGATGTTGGGAGCAGCAGAGGACGGTCGCCAGTACTCTCACCTACCAAACGGTTCGAATACGGTCAAAAGTCACCGGAGAGGACTATCGAGAGCCGGTTCTTCCACGCTAGCGACGTGCCTGGAGCGAAGCCTCTTGCGACCAAGAAGATTGAGATCAAGAAAGCGCCAACTTTCATGTATGCAGATGGCCAGCATGAAGCACAGCGAAGTACCAGCCGCTCAATCTCTCCAGTCCTGTCAGCAGTATCCGAACAGCGCTCTTCTGGTCCCTGGATTCGTGCAGAAAGCACTTCGAACCCATCGAAGAGTCCACCTATGCTTTCGCCAGCTCTCAGCTCGATCTCCATGTCCAACACTTCGCCCTTTTTTGCCGCAGCGACAGGACATCGACAGCCGCGATCACCGTCGCCAAGCAAAGAAAACATTCACCTCTCCTACCGCAAAGGAGCGTCGCAGATCTTTGGCACAAGACCGCAGCCCAAGCAGACCGACACTGGAGGGACCGTTAGCGTACTATCCGGCGAGCGAAGAGGCAGCTCTATCCTGAACGCTCAGCAGACTCCTCATCGCAAATCAGGCAGTCTGTCATCCATAGACTCAGGTAACTCTACGCAGTCACGCAGGAGGTCCGCAACCACAATCGATGTCACGCCTTCGCCTCTCAATCAGGAGATTAAGTCTGCCACTATTCCACGGGTGGCCAAAGCTGTGCCCCCATCGATTGATACTTCGGCCGATCCATTGGGCTTCTCAGCGCCGCCATCAGCTTTCAGTCCGACAAAGTCGATCTCGGATCTTGCCTCTGATGCGCGAAGGGAACGGAAGGTGCTGGATCTGGAAATCTCGAACTCAAGTCTTCTGGCTATCAATGCTTCGTTAGAACGAGAAGTGAGGAGGCAGAAAGCCGAGCTTAAACGGTTCAGAAGGTTGAGTAGGGCTGGAAGATTCTCGGTGGGTCCTGTAGAGCGTACTGCAAGATTCTCTGAAGGCTTGAGTATTGTTGGTGAAGGCGAGGATGAAGACAGTGCCGCAGGGTACTTCGGCCCACCGAGCGGTTTTACGGATCTTTACGATGACTTTAGCGCTTCGTCTGGAGACGAGGAGGAAGACGGAAGCGAGTCAATTACTTCTGGCAGTGATCCACTGAGCCCAAGGCAGGCTTCGCGCGAAAGTGAGCGGTTAGACCGCGATGAGAAGAGATTGAAGCTTGATCTAGCGAAGCATAAGGAGCTCCTTTTACAGTCTCAGATGATGAACCAGAGTTTGAAGAGGTGTATGCTTACTACCGAAGACATGATCAAAGAAGGGCGAAAGGCGCTGGACTACCACGTTCGCATCTCAGACGTGAAGCTTGGGGGTCGCATCCTTACTGGGCATGAAGATGAGGACGATGAAGATGATAGGATCGGCGGAGAGCAGACGTTAGTCGTTGAGGATGATTTACTGAGAGGTGAGGGCAGTGACGAGGCAGCCGAAGACTTCATGAAAGTCTGGCAAGGAGTTGGGAGGCTGGGATTTGAGGGCGGTGCTGCAGGCAGCGACGGGGATAGGGACTCAGGCGTTGAGGTCGAGCGCCAGACGACAGGCGGTGCGTTGGACAGTGGGAGGCCGCCAGATGGAGCTGATAGGGTACCAGGAGGTGAAGGATGATTGACTGGCGAGGCTACTGTATTGGGGACAGAATGAGAGTGCGATGGGTGCGACGCGTTGTATAACAAAGATACCCCTTCGTTTTGAGATTTGCCGCCGATGTGGGCCTTGAAACGATCAGAAACACTCGACTCACAGAACATGTTCTTTCTGCCCTGGAGATCGGGTGTCTAGTGGCCGGGAGCAGATGTGCCGAGGTACATCAACATCAGATTCGCTTTCAAGCCTTCGTTCCTTCAATCAAACTTACTAATCGCAAAGTAGTATGTGGTGGGCCTGACGTGATAGATATAGATATTGTCGACATCTCGAATTAATGGGAAGGTTCTCGGCTTAGATCATGGATCTCGCAGCGCTTGTTCACCGCATCGACTTCCGGGACAGGCGGAACCTGTATATCGCCTTGACGGCACCAGCAGTGTTGTACTACACGTCCCGCGTGCTGGCAACAGTCTTTCTGCCCCGCTCTTTGGCCGCACCAGGCATTCTCGCCTCACCTCGCCAAGCTCTGCAGCTTCTCGACAAAGCACAGGACCTAGACACACTTCCGTACCCACCAGATGCCCTCCCAGGAGCTCGAGATGTCGATACGCCCTACGGCAACATCCGCGTCTACGAATGGGGCCCTGAGGATGGCCGGAAGGTACTGTTTGTCCATGGGATAAGCACCCCCTGTATTGCTTTGGCTACCATGGCGAAGCTGTTAGTTGAGAAGGAAGGATGTAGGGTGATGCTGTTTGATCTCTTCGGGCGGGGGTACAGTGATGCTCCGGACCCTGAGCAGTATCCCCAAAACGAACGTCTTTTTACGAGTCAAATCCTGTTATTGTTGGCGTCAAGTCGTTTAAAATGGATTGGCGCATCGGAGAGATTTGCGTTGGTCGGATACTCGTTGGGGGGCGGTATAGGGGCGGCGTTTACGTCGTACTTCCCAGATCTTGTCGGCTCCCTGATATTGATCGCGCCGAGTGGGCTGCTGAGGCCGAAGCACATCTCGTTCACCAGCAAGTTGCTGTATGGCAATCTGCTGCCGCAATGGCTGGTCAAGTACTACGTTACCAATCGCCTCAAAGGCAAGCCGCCTGTTCCCTTCGCCCAAAGCCACAAGGGTGGGAATCCGGAAGCGACCGTAGACCCAGCCGCAGTCGTAGATTCGGAGGTTCCTGTCAACGGACATCCCGCGTTAGCCGCAAACTCTGAAGCTGCGCTCTTTGCGGACAAACCAGGCATATCGCCCGCCAACACGGTGGCTTGGCAGCTGGATGCTCATCCCGGGTTTGTGGCCAGCTTTGTCTCGTCGATAAGGCATGCCCCTATCACGAATCAGCATGCTCGATGGAGGTTGATTGGAGCGCGTCAGACCGCGCGGCGAAGTTCTGGTGCAAGCAACACGCAGGGTTTGAAGGAAGAGAAGGTGCTGATTCTATTGGGCGAACAAGACGGCATTATCGTTGCGGAGGAGGTTGAAGAAGATGCCACGGAGGTGCTGGGCGCCGAGAATGTAAAATGTACGTCGTCGTCCATGAGTAAAACCCATTGTATGTCTGAGACACCTGCTGACGATTGTACTCACCATTGTTCAGGCGTGAGGCTGGAAGGTGGACACGACGTCCCGATCGTGAATGCCAAGGGCTGTGTGGACGCCATGGCTGCCTTTTTGGGCGAATTGTGAATCCGGAGGCTTCACCGGGGTTGTGGACTGCTGGCGGTCCGCAGCGAGCATTGTAGCACCTAGTCTTTCCGACTCTTCACAACACTACGATCTCATGGCTCAACGGCAAGCTTCTACTGCGAGGCTGAGAGACTGCATGGGTGTATACCAGGCTTCACCCGAAAATGCCAGACCGCCCGAGTCGATGATCATTTAGACGTGGTTGTTGATTCTGTCGACGGTATCATCAGTGGTGCTGTGCTGGAGATGTTCACTCCAGGTGCTGAAGCAGCACAGTGCCAGGCCCTTGGCCTCGTAGTCTAATATTCATTCGAGCAACTCAACGCTGTGACATGTCGTTATTCTGTATCTACCAGACCATGACTGAAGCAGGTTAGGAAGTCCGCACTGTTCCTCCGGGCAGCGAAAGATGCTCCATGGAAATCACTACCGGAGCATGCGACGGTCTCACCTTTGTGCATACTGCTTGATCATCGATAGACTGAACATTGCATGTGTTAGGGTGGTGTACTTACATGTGCGAGTACGAGGACCTTTCTCGTTTGTGAGGGCTTGGACAGCATGATGATAGCGTGATGATAGCGTGATGGCCTTTCTGTGACACCATACCGACACTCTCGGTAAGACCGATGGCTTGCCGTCACTGCCGTCGCCATTCCATGGCGTCCATCAGCTCTCGCAAGTCGCGAGCATGTCCGTCCTTGGCGATTGCTAGAAACAGGGCGCAGGATGCTCGAGCTGCGCCACACGCCTGTATGAACGAATCACGTCTCGCTCCACCACCAACGCGCTTGCAACGCGTGAGCATGCGCTTAGCGTGACATGGCGGAGGTCTCTCCAGGGCGCTATACTCTTCTGCGCAACTGCAACTATGGTACGTCAGCTAGAGTTTCGTGCTAAAGGTTGTGGCCAAGCACGCAGAACCAACTTCGACAACCATCGTTCTTGGTCAACACCTGCTGCTTCTTGCCTGACCTATAAGATTCAGCTTGATATATGAACGGTAATATGATTGAGGGGATGTGGAGGTGGCATTCTGCCCGGCACAAGAGCGCCGACCGGTGAATTCTCTCAATTTAGTACGGCGCCGATGTCGAGTTCATGAGACCAGTGAGTATATCAAACACTTTCCGGCTTATGTGATGTCGTGAGCATTATTGGGAAACTTGCCTTGCTGTGCGGGTCCGTGAAGAATCCGTCGCGTTCAGAAAGCGGACACGCGACACGCGTAAAGTAGTCATACAAGCTAACAAAATTTGCCGGCAAGGAGATGAGTTGGTGAGATGTTGTGCTTCGGCGGCTGATGGCTCTCAGACCTCAGCCTGCTCAGGCCAGCCTCTTCCCAGCGGTAACGATGGATCAAGATAGCGGACCGAGAGCTCAACAGCGGCACTCGGGGACGCACTATGTATATAAATGCAACGGAGTGGAATATGCCAGGCAAGGGACATTCTGACAAGCGGGGCGGGAGGATAACGGGCATGACGCTGTATCGTCCTCACAATTACTGCAACGGTCAGTATGGGGCCTGTCTGTATGTTTCATGCCCGCCGTCGTGTCCAACACAGCTTCTCGGCTGTTAAAGGCGAGGTACAACGATATTGTACTACGGAAGGCGTTCTGTCGTGCGTGCAGCATGTTGTGTATGGTTTTTCGACCGAGGATCGCGTGCAGGTTTCCGCTAGCCTTCTAGACGCCGCCGAGCTGACCAGAAGTTTGCTTGAGCAGTACTTCGCATATTGATGGTCGTGGTCTCATGAAGCATGGTGTGAGGCTGCAGGAACCCGTCGAGTCTCAAGTGTATTGCCGAAGATAGAAGCGCTTGCAACATGAACGGGCCTCCAATCAGTGAAACTGGGGAGCGACATGCGTGACGGCGTCATACCCAGACGTGTCTCGTACTCAGAACGCGTCGCGGATGCTGTACGGAGTCGTGCAGTGCTTGCATGAGGATCCTGCTCCCCGGCTTGACCTATGCAGATGATGAGCGGCGGGCGTAGCAAGCTCATCCAGGTACTGGTCCACAGCGTCCCGCACATCAACTTTATCGCTAGCTGCATGACGAGCCCAGAGCTCCCTCTTAGCGAGCCGACACGACGTGTCGTGTTTTGGTCGAGTCGATGTGTACTGAAACTCAGCAAACGATAGATAGTAAATGTTGATGCTGAGTGCGTGCTCGCAATGTGAGATGTTGTGTGTGAGAAATTGGTGATGAAACGAGATGCGTGATCTCGTGCTTCAGAGCAGACGCCACGAACGACCAGGCCGGCGGATCCTTGGATTCGGATCTGCACCTCAGGAGGTTCAACGCCGCAACGCGCAGCGCTATCAAAGTCGCGACTTTGGTACAGTAGCATGCGGCGAGTACAGCATTGGCAAAGTCCGTGAGACTTCCGGGCCATAATGGCAGGGGTTACCGTGCTAGTCAGCCCAAATCTGGACAGCCACTGGAAGCTCCATCTTTCGTTCATCTCCAGACTCCTTCTTCACCGCGTCCTCACCTCTCACACCCTCCCCCCTCGACATGGAGTTGTGAGGACTAGCAGTGCAGTTTGTCAAGACAGTTCTCGTCTTGCAAGTTCGCTCGGTCTCTCATCAAGCTCGTCCCCTCCACTTCCTCCTTTACTTACCTCACCTCACCCACCACGGCCCACCTCGAGGTAGCGTGACCCATACAGCAGTCCCAGACTTGCCGGGCACTAACCACCGACCATCGACTCTTCCTCGGATACACTCGCCGTCGAAAACACTCTCCTCTTCGTTGATCGTAGAGCATCTCGACCGGACTCGGCATCATATCCTCGCCCGCGCCCTCGCCTCGTACGCCCTTGTACCTCAGTACATGATCTGTCCAGTATCTCGACTGCAGCGTTGGATTATTTCAGAAAAGGTAAGAGAGCGTGCATTCCAGAGTGGAGTCAGCAATGGAGCATCGTGCTGTCCATGAAGAAAAAACACCTGCATCACTCGACCACATCTGGCCTTCGACACCCTGATCATGTGTCGTTGAGCAAATGCAGGATGCTTTGTGGAATACTGGCAGCACTGCACTGTGTCATCTCACACTCGTCGAACGCACCTTCCTGGTGAGAACGTGCGAAGATCAGCCGCGAACAAACCGGTGATGGTGAAAATTCAGCACATATACCTACATCACTGCTCACCGGTACTACCTGTTGGCACGAAGACGTTTACATACACCCTGCTGGCCATATCAACCTACACTGTGAGCATTTCGAAGTCACCGGCGGCGAGCGTCCGCATTCCTTAGCACTACCTGGCACACCCACCTCACCACCACTCAATTCCAGACCAAATTGCCTGGACCCGGTCACGTCACCTGGCATTGGACAAACAGCGCTCGAGTGAGGACACCAGAGCATGAGCTTCACTTGCTACTCCGAAGATCACCACGAGTTCACATGCTGACCGAGTTGTCCTCTAGTCTTGCAGCGTTCTCGCAATTCAGCGTTCAGTACACAGACACCACGCACTCACACGGATCGCTCCATATTGCACATCGAAAAGATTACTGCCAAGGTAAGTGAAATTGAGTGGGAAGAGCCAATCGACGGGTCGACACTCCCTTGCCATGTCTTCTCCCAGGTCAATGGATTGGAAAACTGAACATTCCCCAGATTGTTCGAGTTATCCCTTGAAAGCCCGGCCAGATCTCGTCGGCACGAACCGAACCCTTGTGGAGACGTTCGCTCGTTCTCTGCGGCATACCAGGGTGACGAAGGAACAATCTGCAGCATTCCAGCCTTCCAATCGGCTCGCTAGCCGTGGCTTGCAAGGAGCATTGCCGTCGCCGGCAACAAGAAGTGGCTCCGTGCACAGGCAATCGTAACAGTGCTTAATCTAATTCCCAAGGTATGCTTGCTGGTGTCTGGCCTTACCTTACTCGCAAAGAGATGCCACAACACTGCACGCGATCAGACGCTAATCCACGTCTCGCGCGTTCCAGGTGCCATACATTGATTGTCTATAACCACGATCGTCGACATCCTCGCCCGGAGAGACGTCAGTGTTCTAGATCATTCATTCTTTTGGCCGTTCGTTACCAACTAATTACGATCCTTCACTTGCCTATACGACAGGCTTTACGCTCTCTAATATCGTTCACTTGCTGGACGTCCGCTCACTCGCAGCACTGCGTGCACATTCGACCTTTTACCGACACATCTACCACCGGCTGAACCTGGACCCATCAAACAGCAACTCAACAGACAAACAACACCATGGCCTACCAACATCCACAGCAACCATTCCAGGGGTACGGATACTGCAACTCTTACTTTGTAGAAGCCCATGACGACGACGATGGCATGTTCGCCAGAGCGGCCGCTGAACGCGAACGGTCACGTGGTGTTGCCAAGCTGAGACAGAAGGCACTGGCTGAGGACCTCTCGCGTACGACTGCCGACGAATACCAGGAAGACATCCTCGATCACATGGAGCGCATGGAGGTAAGAAGTACTGACTAGCGGTCGGCGTCAAATGCTTTGCTGACATCTTTAGGTCGAAACGATGCCAGATTTGCCATCCATCGAAGTTCAAACGGAGATTCAATGGTATATGCGACCGTACCTCCTCGACTTCCTCCTCGAAGCGCATTACGCCTTTCAGTTGCTGCCGGAGACGCTCCACCTTGCAGTAAACCTCCTGGACCGATACTGCTCACGACGTGTCGTCTACAAGCGGCACTACCAGCTAGTCGGCTGCGCTGCACTCCTGATCTCCGCCAAGTACGGTGACCGGAAGGAGCGCGTCCCTACCATCCGCGAGCTGAAGTCAATGTGCTGCTCGCTATACGACGACGATATGTTCACCCAAATGGAATGGCACGTATTGCAGACTTTGAACTGGATTGTGGGCCACCCTACCGTCACCAGCTTCCTGGATCTGGCTCTCACAGAGGTCGCGTTCGACACCGAATTGCAGCATATGTCCTTGTACATCACAGAGCTGGCGCTCTACCACAAGGACTTCATACCGGTGCGGCCATCCGTAATGGCACGATCAGCATTAGCGCTGGCCAAGTGCATCCTTGCACGACCGCAATCACGGTACACCGATTGGTCAGCACGTTACGACTCACAAGTCGTATTGAACCTGTCCAACTACCTGAACCAGCCGTCGCAAGCACTGCAGAGGAAGTACGCAGCACCTCATGTCTCGTCCGTTTCATCGACGATCGAGCTCTTCCTGCAACAGCAGGCCATGCTGGCCCAGCGGGTTGTACTGGCTCCTGCTCCTGAGCCCATTGCCATGGAGATGGAGCCATCTGTGCCAATCAACCATTACCTCACGCCCCAGACACCACAGAAGGGCGGCTACCCAAACATCTTGAATGGTGTTCTGACTCCACCTATTACGCCAGACAAGGACTTCTGCAACCAGATGGCATATGGCGTGAATCAGGGAATGCTACCAAGGCACTGCGTGCCGACCCCGCCCTCGAGCGCAGAGCACGCACACGCCATGCACTACACCGGCTCGCACTACATCCAGCAACCACAGTTCGTGCAACCACAATTCGTGCAATAGCGCAGCATTGCTGGTCTGGCTGAGCAACATTGCTTACTCGAGCGTCATAGCGTCATTTCAGCATTGCGTGCGTTGCTTTCGGACCGAATCATTCACATGTACTATCAGCGCCAGCCCAGCCACTCATCGCATGGGAAGAGCGGGCGCACACGATGTAAGGCTTACAGAGAGGGACGCTTCCGCGGGAGGCAAGACTAAAAGCACAGCATATTTATGCATCGGCTCAGATTGGCAAGAGTAGAGGGAGAGTGTCGTTCATTAACCGCTGACGCAGCGAAGCAAAGTGTAGTATTGAGCATATAGCTGGGGTGGTATGGCCTTGCTCAGAGCTGCCATGGTCTTTGTGCAGCAAGATACCCTGTATTACATGCGAGCTACCCAAAGTCGATCATCAAACCATCTCATCTCCAATCCTAACAAGTGCTCGTGCTCTGAAGGGTCGCATGGGCTGCCTTGCATCTACAAACCTGCAGTAATATGCAGCACTCGGTTTGTGTCACCTTTCGTGAAGAATGTGCTAAAAAGACCTTATGGTCGGACCAAAGCTAGAAGTCCATAGTACTGCGATTGCATTATGCCATGCGAGTGTACGACCACACAACTCTTGACAACTGAATGCCTCCGTAGCTCCACATGCGACTCCCCACAGTACGGCTGTCTGAGTGGTGGACGGACCTCGGGAGCTAGCAATCGTACCTGCAGGTTGCCGCGTGCAGCGGCTCGGGCGTAGCCCCACGCTTATCGGGACTTCAGTCACTCGAAAACTTTCCAGCGGTGCACGCACTTTTCGTGGAAGAATACCAAGGTCATGGACGTCCACCGCGCTCGCTTTGTGCCCTACCCGGAGTCTGCCATCAGCGCACTTGCATTCTCTCGATCGAGCGACACTGGTTACACCGGCATACCGCCAGCTCTCCGACTCGCGATCGGCCGCTCTAACGGCAACATCGAGATCTGGAATCCACTAATAGGGCAATGGGCGCAAGAGACGATCTGCTTGGGCGATGGGAAGAATGTGGATGGACTTGCATGGACACAGGATCCCGATGAAGTGGACAGCGAAGGCAGTGTGCTGCCTGGCCAACAGCGTCTATTCAGTATTGCTTCATCACCTGCCGTGACGGAGTGGAATCTGGCAACAGGCGAGCCAAAGAGGAAGTCGACGGGCAACTTCAGCGAGGTTTGGTGTTTTGCTGCACAGCCGAGGGTGAAGACTTCGAAGAACGCGCACGACGAGCCACAATGGCAGGAAATTGTAGCTGGCTGCGGTGATGGTACACTGGTGCTGCTATCTACTGCGGACAACGACCTACAGTTCAAGCGCTTTCTGGCTCGGGTGGCTGGCAAGCGAGCTCGCTGTATGTGTATCACGTATCAGGATCGGAACAACGTCGTGGCGGGCTTCGCAGACAGTATGATCAGGATTTATGACACTCGTAAGGGATCGCTGGTGCGGCAAATGAGTCTCGGCGTCGCCTTGCCCGGCGCACCCAAGAATGCCTTTGCATGGACTGTCAAGGTGCTGCCCAACGGCGATATAGTCTCTGGCGACTCGAACGGGGAACTACGCATCTGGAGCGGAAGCACTTTTTCGCTTATACAACGACTGGCCGGTCACGAAAACGACTGCCTCGACTTGATTACCAGTGCTGATGGCAGGACAATCCTCTCTGGTAGCATTGATGGTCGAATGGCCATCTATCGGCAGTCCAGCGGCAACGGCGGCCAAAAGAGCTGGGCGAAGAGTAGCCATCGACGAGTTCACAGCGGTGAGGTTAAGGCTATGGCGTCCTTCGACGGTAAGGGCTTGAGTGTTGTGGTTTCCGGAGGTAGCGATTCGGCACCCAAGCTTACTCCATTACGTGAACATGGAAAGGAAAACCTGCGCTCACTGCCAAGCTTGCCACAGGAGCCGAAGGTGGTTAGTGCGCCGCGCGCGAGGTTGATAGCTAGTTGGTGGGGCCAGGATGTCTACGTTTGGCGCATCGCTCGTCAGTCTATTGTAGACTCGGCTTCCGAGATGCCAAAGTCAAGAAAGCTTGTAGCAAAGCTTTCACTGGACACACGTCATGCTATCAGAAGCGTGTCTCTTTCGCCAGATGGCAGATTACTGGCTGCTTCCACGGGGTCCGAGATCAAAGTCTTCCAGTTGCGGAAGCGAACCGAACTCGAGACGCTGGCCGTGCGGAAGATTCAAACGCCAGACGGCTTCGGGTCACTCGGTGCCCGTCTGCTCAGCTTCTCACCTGACGGCAAATGGCTGGCCACAGTCACTCCCGATAATGAGGTCCATGTGGCACGCTTCTCGGGCGATTCAGAGCAGCCGAAGCGACTTATATGTTTGCCCAGAGTCATTGAGCTTGAGAGAAGGCAGCGGAAAGTGGCACCGAGTACATTAAAGGAGTACGATCGTACCCTTGTACGCCTGGCCTTTGCGACTGACAGTTCTGTTCTTGTGGCTGGCGATGTGTCTGGACACATGGACTCATGGGTGCTGGAAGGTCATGAGGACATTACCGCAGCCGCCATCGAGACAACGACGCACGACTCCGACCGAGATTCTTCAGACGACTCGGACAGCGACTCGAATGACGAAGATACACTGGTTCTGTTCTATGGTCAACATTGGACCGATAATCCAGCTGGACATCTCCTCCCCAAGCTCGACTCTGCACCGTTGGTGCTGACCTTCCGGCCCTCGACGATATCTGCGAATGCTCTAATTAACGGCAACCCAGGTGTGCACTCCACCAGGCAAAACCCGCACGCTCATTCGCATGAGCTACTTGCTGGACATCACTGTCTCTGGGTCATGACAGCTCGGCATCAAATGTATGAGTTTGATGTCTTGGCGGGCAAGCTCAGCGACTGGAGTCGGCGGAACCCGACTGCCGTGCTGCCGAACGATTTCCGGACAATCAAGGACAGAGCCGTTGGTGCTGTGTGGGATACGGCGGGTCAGCGCGAGAGGGTGTGGCTATATGGCACGACCTGGGTTTTCATGTTGAACGTGGGCGCAGACCTCGCCGATGCCAACACCATGGCGCTTGTGACAACGAAGAAGCGCAAACGCGCGTCCAAGGACGACAAAACACAGTCGAAGCAACTGAAGCCTAGCAGTGGAGCAGGAGATAGAGTCATTTATAATCTATCACTCAGCGGACCTGACCTCATCCAACGGACCGATAATGGCCAAGTTGTAGAGATCGACATGAATGCATTAGACAAAAGGCATCCAGCCGCCCATGACGAGCTGAACGACGCAGACGACCTTGCAGGGTTGCAACTCGCTCGACTGCGTAGCAGTGACAATACTGGCGAGCACAACGGACAGCGCACATGGTGGTCGACTTTCAAGTACCGACCTATTCTGGGTATGGTGCCGCTGGAGAATGGGGTGCACTTGGGCGGGAGTGAAGATGACACGCTTGAAGTAGCAATCGTAGAGCGGCCAATGTAAGCCGCTATGTAGTAGTAATCATGGAGGGTATTCGACAGAAGCCATGTCTCCATTTGGTATCATTGGTTCAGCACCCCTGAACGCCGTCGCCATGCTTGAAACGCTTCAGCGTGTATGAGACCCCCTTTTATCGCCTGAAGGGCTCAAACGGACCGCTTTGCTGCCGCCCATGGCCCTGTTGTTGCGGGTAATCATGCAATGGTACCCTTTCTGAATCGTGGCCCATGCCAGGACTGGAGACTCTTTCGTATCCACCTCCGGTCTTCTGCACTTTCATGCCGCGGCCTCGACCGCCCATGTCGCCGCCGTACCCTTGACCTTTAGGCTCAGCGGCCCAAAGACCACCCTTGTTGTTCTTGTGGTGCGGGTTGCTACGGCCAGAACAACAGCAGACAGACATCATCCAGAATATCGTTGCCGCCCAGCTGAACAGCACTGCGAGCCATGTAACGGCCAAGGCATGGGTGCCCATTGAGACGCGGATGCCGTAAGGATGAAGCAGAGTCTGCAAAGCTCCTGTGAGAGTGCCAAAAAGTATCGTTGAGGCTAAGACACTGCCAAAAGTGAAGATCGAGGACACCTGCACAACGATGTTAGTACCTCCTGTAGGAAGGTCGTCGGGATGTCAACTTACGACAGCGAAGATCCAAGTCAGAAATGAGCCCCAACGGCTGAATACAGCGAGGATGCTGCAGACGATGGTCGCCAAGGTTGTCCAGAGGGAGATCTCATAAGCGATGAACCTGAAGAAGCCAGAGTCAGTAGATATCTCGTAATGCAGACCACACCACCCTCATCAAACTCACATCCATTTCGCGACCTTCCGGTATGCTTCCATTGCCTTTCGTCCGGTCTTTCCAAGAAGCTCATTTTCGAGGTTTTCAGTATTGTTCTTGAGATGATTGATTCCCGACTCCACCACATTGCTAGCGGTAGCCGTGGGCGTCGCAGACGACGTGACGTTTGTGCTGTTCAGTCCCCATTCCACGACCGGATCAAAAACGTAATTGCTCTGCTTCTTCGTGCAGTGATCGATACTCCCGTTTGTACTATCCCCCGTGCAATAGTTCCACAGATGTATTTGGTATACGGGCTTCAGAAGCCCTTCACTCTTCGCCTCTTGCAGTGCTGCCGACAGTGTGGTGGTATTCGCGAGATCACCAGCAGTAGAGAATCTACCCAGAATGTCTATGTCAGCCAACTCTCGAACCTGCCGCAATGCTTCTCAGCTCGACTTACGTGATGTTCGTAAAGTTTGCTTTCATGAAATAGTAATCCTGCAACATGCCACCGCCGCTGCCCCAGCCAGCTATCTCAATGAGCACCAAGCAAACGAACGAGGCTACTGTTAATGCCCATGGTATTGTGATGCACGCGATCCTCCCCTGCACCAGGTCAGCGAACGCGCACCAGATAAGACCAGGCATGCCACTGGGTGAATCCTACAGCTTTGCCCATGATCGCGTTTCGTGAGGCTGGTCTTTGGATGATCTCTGGTATCTCAGTGGAACAGCTTGGTCAATCGAATGTACAAGGAATAAAACAATGCAAAGGATGGACGCAAGGTCAAGTATGAGATATAGAGAGCTGACTTGCAGCCACAGCAAACGAATCTCCCAGTCGCGTAAACTCAGCCCGGCTTACGCGCAGCAGGGCGGATCTCTAAATGTGGACCTTGTCGGAGCCAGCAATGGCTCGTCGCGGCGCTGTGGCGTATGTTTGCTGAGCTCTGTCTTCGCTGCGTCCCATCACCCCACCAGCAGCGCTTGTGTACGATATGGACGTGGCCGCTGCTGTGAGGTTTTGAGCATAGCAGGTCGTCGCCCGAAATAGCATCAAGATCACGTTATCCAGATTAGGTCACCAACCAAGATGGGAATAAGGCACGGCGACATCAGTAATGTTTCACGACCATAAGCCTAGCGTCCAGCCTCACTGACTTGACATAATCATCTACGTACTTACAGCATGCCTCGCAGGCGTTGAACTTGACGGCTAAATACAGCTGCATGTCTAGAGAGATGCTCGCTCTACGCCTTCAGTCAGACCACACTTGAAGTTCGACCCAGTATCATGCTCATCGGCCATTGGCTTGCCGTACACGGCCCTCTCCAACGCATCGGCAAGGCGTAAAGCTGATCTGTCGAAAAACGGGAAGTACGAACTGGCCACCATCCCAAGCTTGCCAGCCGCAGGATCAACCCAATAGTACAAATTTCCCAGTCCGGCCCAGGCACCACTCCCCTTGCTGCGACCATTCGGCAGAGCTTCGTTATTCATCATTAAGCCGAGACTCCAGCCTTTGTCGACGCCAGGTAAGAAGTGCCCCTCCGCGCTCACCATCGGAATAGACGCTACGACACGACCGACTCCTTTATTGTTGCAACCGACAGTGGGAAGCATATCAGTGAACAGGTACTTCTGTACAGTCTCGGGTTTCAGCACCGTTCCACCCGATATCGGGTGAGTGCCTCCGTTGACGAGAGCAAGGAGGAATTGCGTATAGTCCTCCACCGTGCTGTAGAGATAGTCGCCGCCTCCTGGCAGAGCCAGTGGTGCTGTAGGGTCGCGGAGAGGAGGTCCAGGCCCGAGTTTACCAGAAGCATCTTTCACATGCAGTTTGAAAAGTTTCCCGCTTTCCTCGGCCGTGAGCGTCCCACCAGTGTGACTCAACCCGAGGGGATGTATGATATGGTTGTCGATGTAGCTTGACAGGCTCGTTCCCACGATGGACTCGACTACAAAGCCAAGCCAATCTGTGTTCATGCCGTATACGTAGGCACTGCCGGGTTCATGCAGGAGAGGTGTGCTGTAATAATCTTTGCTATCTGCAGTCATAGTCCTGCCCGGTGGGTGAGACGTCGTGAGTCGATACTTGAGTGTATCTGCCTCGAAGAAGTCGTAGGCGAATCCAGCGGTGTGCGTGAAGAGATGCAAGACCAAGATATCCTGGGCTGGTTTCCGCAGTATCGGCGACCCATCGTCTTGAAAGCCTTCAAGCACCTGTACCTGAGCTATCTCCGGGCAGTACTTCACTACTGGTGCATGTATGTCCAGGCTGCCATTCTCCACGAGCTGCAGCGCAGCGACACTTGTCATGAGTTTGGTGCACGAGTACATGTTCAGTGGCGTTCGTGTCGTAACCTCGAACTCGGTGCCATGAAAGCCGGCCTCATACAACACCTTGCCTGTAGAGTCGAGAGCGATGGCACAGACTCCAGGTACCTCGCCATCATCGACCGCCTTTCTGAAAATAGGATCCAAGACCGAGTCCATGTTATAGCTCCGAGGAAGTGGTATCTAAAGAAGTCAGCTGGTTGATACAAGAAAACAGTGATGTACATGTAGCGACTACGAGCAGCTTCCCTAGGTATTCTGCTTTCGTGTAGATGATATAGCTGTAGCTGAGCTCTGAAGTGGGCCGCCAAGCTGAGCGCGGTGTTGTCATGCAAAGACGATGGTGGACGGGAAGGTGGAAGCTGAAAAGAGGAGTGCAAGCTTTCTCCGCCCTCCAAAGAGCTCGGTAAGGTATTGGTATCGTATGTGCCTTGTATTTCGGCAGTGACATCGATTTGACTCCACTGCCCACCCTTCGCCCACGCTCATAGTCATGCAGCCATCGCTTTAAACATCAGACATTGCCCTGCCATCCGTAATGCATGCAGTCAGCGCAACCATAAGCCACCAAACCCTTACTCCTCGCTTGCGCCCACACAAGAAAACAATACAGATCCCCTTCGCGACTGAACATATGAAGGAGCAACGCCCGACCCATGCGACAACATCGGACGCCATATCGCATCCAAGATTGGGTATATGCAAACAGGTATATGTTTCTTCGTGACCAGTAGGTGTGTCCCATCATTGTTAGCGCGGGTCGCGAGGTCCAGTATGCTGATTCCGTGCACCATCACTGCGAACCCGCTCTGTTGCGCCTGCCCGAGCTTCGGCAGCTTTTATCGCATCCGGGTCTGGTCGTGCGCCAGTGCCACCATCGCCACCAGGTAGGATGCGGCTGATGTTGTAGGCTAGGGCTTCAATGATGTTCTTCCGAAGCTCCGCGTCCTCCCGCATGTCTTCGGCGTTGAGTCGGAAGCGCTCCTTCTTATCCATGTCTCGTCGACGCATGTCTTTGATCTCGCGGACAATGTGCAGGAGCACGCCTTCGGGACAGCGGGCTCGTTGTACTGCGTGCTCTGATGGGTTGCGGACATAGCGCCGGGTGACATCACAGCATCCGTCCGCGGAAAAGGCTATGCAGTAAGATAGCTTCTTATTCCAACCTGAATCAGAATGTCAGCACATGCAAATGAACAAGCAGTAAGGTATGACGTACCTTGTGTGTAGAGAAGCGGTACATCCCACTGCTCCTCGCAGACATCTACGTGTACCCATCGCTTGCGGTGCACACTGTACACCTCGGTCCAGACGTGGTCTTCTGCATTCCACACCCACCGCACTCTGCTGCCGAGCGCTCTGCATAGCATGCTGAAGCAGTTGGCCCATTCGCCGACTCGACCACGCCGAGTCTGCAGCAGCACAAAAGCGTCGTTGTATCTCGGAAAGCGTTCGTACGATAGGCAATGCTGGTTGGCGCATTGATAGAGCTCAACGCGGTTCGCACCACGAGCCTGCTCGTCCGGTAGTGGTGCAGCCATGCCACACGCGACAGTTGGTGTCCGACAGACAGTGCATCTCGGATTGTTGACCCACTCGAAGAAGTCCCGCTTGAACCACTTCATCAATGCACGTATCACGCAGTCCTGGTAGCCCCATGCTGGCTTCATGTTTGATCCCATTGAGGCGGCTTCTGCCATGAAGAGATCTGCTTCCTCTTGTGCCTCATCGTATAATCGCTGCAATGGTACCGCACTCATTGCCTCGTCAAGCAACCCTGGGTTCTCCCATCTACATGGCGTGTTTGAGAGGGACAAAAGCATGCTTCGAAAGCGGAGCGACTTGCTGTCGGTTGGGGGTGTTGGAACGGTGGGTAGATTCTTGAGTGATGAGTATGCTGGCGGCGGTGCCAATGGCGGAGAAAGCCACTGTGGTGTGCTAGGGACTGTAGGAGCGTCTCGCGCGGGCATTTGAGGAAGTGTAGTGCTGGCATCGTAGCCATGGCGTGGTGGTAATGGCGGCGGTTGCCGGCTGTCGACAAAGTAATCGGTGGATGGTCGCGAGGAAGAACGCCGTTGAGAGCTGGGTCGCCTACTGAGCTCGTTCATGCGCTTGGTGCTGAGTGTCCGTCGAAATCGCACCGTGAGATCCGTCGCCCAACCCTCCGGCAAGCTCTGCGCAGACGCCGGAAGTGGCTTTCGGCGTGGTACGCCATTGCGATCGGCCATGATGTTGTTGTCGGTGTAGAGTACAGTGTCGTGAGAGTCGCCAGTGAAGATGTTGGTCGGGAGTGTCTGCAGTTGTAGCCGGAGTTGTTTCGGTATGCCGCTCAGCCACCTGCGCCCCTCGTCACTGCCTATATTCGTCTGCACACGTCCCTTGCGATCCTCTCCCCAAAAACACGACGGCGGTGGTATGGCAGGTCGGCGACGAGGCTGCAATTGATATGGCGAACGTGGAGAGTTGTGTTGAAGCGGTCGACGTTGGTCGAGTGGAGTTCTCGAGACTCGTGGACGTACGCGCGGCACCTTCTTCCACTCCACCAGTTTTAGGGTTCTTGCCGATAGATTGCCTTGGCGGACACGACTTCCACTTTGGTTATACGTCTTGTCCAGACTTCCCAACTCCACCGTACGGCTCTGATGCAAGGAAGGCACGTCTATTTGCACCTGATGCTAATGAGGCACGGAGAGTCTGAGAGTATGAAGTGTTTGCGAACGACGAAGACAAACCGGCTTGCGCGTCCAACGCGCCGATCCTTTCCACTTTCATGCACGCACTTTGACTACAAACCCAGAAAGTACACGACTATTCTCTAGAAATATTCCCATATCATTGAAGAGCGACCATAATCCTCCGTTGCAGGCTTGTCACGTTGCAACAAGTTGAATTTGTCTTCGACATGTTCTCGATCTTGGCAATTCGTAATCCTGCTGACGTGCAAAACCCGTGTACCATCGGGACCACGCAAGCCTTTGCCACTGGTATATACGACGCTGTTCACGCACTCGAATTGAGATATCCGAGGTCGCCTCCGTAGCACGCATATGCATACAGTGTGAGGCCGTCTTGGATGCTATCATCAGGAGCCAGAGTCGGTCGTGGGATATCTGGTTTGTCCAGCCAGTCATCACAGGTCCGATGTATCCGACCTCGTCGAATACGACCGAGTGCACATCAGGAACCCCTATGGACGAGCATCTTGTATGCACGTGATTGTGCAGCTTTGGCGTTCGCCAGCTAGGAGATTGAACGCATTCCCTACCGGAGCCTACCGCCGACCGAAAACCGTCTTGTCAATCGCCTGACGCGGCCTGCCTGGGTCTCGACGGGCGGTGTTCGGTGTTCGCCAGTCATAGCGGTACGTAAGCTTGAATCGGACTGGAGTATCGTGCCGACAGGTTGAGCTGCTTCATTCGTGATAGTAAAGCCGAGAGCTGTGGAGGTGGGACTATCAACGCTTTGTCGACAGTGCGCTGCTAGTGGCTGCATATGAGTACCATCAGCAGGACCTTATCTGTAGACTATGGTGCTGCGCGTCAAGGCCGCCGATGTGAAGGATAGGTCGATACCGCTTCGTCCAAGAGCGCTACGTACTATCATACAGTCATCTAGCGACCAGCCCGCTCCAAAGTTCCTGACCAGGGCTCATGTGAAGAAAACCAACCTATCTGACACGCCTAGTGAACCGCCCTTTCCTCCTCACAGCTGCTTTCTTCTTCACTGCTTGCTTCTTGACGGGCTCGTCCTCGTCAGCATCATCCAAAGCCATAGCACCATTCGTGTTGCCTTGCGGAACCGAAACAGACTCTTCAACACCGTTGATGGCCAGCTCCGTAAGCGTGTCCTCATCTATGTCAGATAGCTCCTCGGTCATGTCGCGCAGCACCTCCCTGCCGGTATATCGCTCCTCGTGCACAGTCGTGCCAACAGGGTCGAAAGGTGTCAGGTACCAGGGTACACCTCCTTGCGCGAAGACATCGTCATCCAGTGCCACAGCTTCGGTGCTGAGCTTGACGGCGTTCGAGTCGGTGGAGATGGGTGGTGATAGAGGCTCCGTCGGCTTCGTCACGTGCTGGTGATGGTTGCTCGATGCCAGGCTTGCCGACTTCGAAGCCGGGGTGTGCTTCCTAGCCGGCACGGGTACTGTCTCATCCTTGCCAGCAATATTGAGATGCATGACCGCTTCGTCCGTACGCTCGTCAGCATCCAGCATCTCTGTGTCGCCACCATCGACGATGTCGGGCGACGCACCTGCGACAGCCGACAAGTTTGAATCAGACCGGCGCTTCCCAGGTAACCCATTGCCGATATCCTCGTCAGCTTCACCGTTCTTCTCGGAAGCGAAGATACCCATGGAGTCCAACTTCCGGATCGCGTCCTCATGTTCACGACCCTTGAGCTCAGCCTCCTTCTTCAACGCATCCTCGAGCGGCTCCTTGACGGCCTTGACAATTCTCTTAGCAAGCGTTTTGATGGCCTTCTGCTCTGTCGTAAGCGCATGATGCTCGGCAGTGCCAGGCTTAACTTCGTGGAGCAGGTTGTGGATGGCCTCGATATCTGCGTCGGCGGTCTCTTCATGATCGGAATACTTGGCGAGAACCTTGGAAACCTCTGCAGAGAAGTCGACAGAGAAGTTCTGTACAGAGGTGTAGAGCCGCTCGCGCAGGCGAAGTGCGAGTTTGTCGAACCCAGCCGTAAACATTCGAGTTTTCTCATCGAGTCTGTGAAAGCGTTAGCATGTTGTGGCCAGCTGTGGAGAGGAGTCACGTACTTCTGAGCACGCTGCAAGATCGGTGTTAGCATCGCCGGAATCGGAAAGTAGACGATGTCCACCAACTCCCTCAACATCTCAACCTCTTTCAGGCGCAGCAACTCGCGCTCCTTCACGGCTGCAGTAAGCTCAGTCAAGCGACCCATGTCATGCTGCAGCATCTCCGCAAACTCGATGCGCCTTATAAGTCTCGGGCCACCCACTGCGCCCATTCCAGCAAAATTGCGGCGGGTAACCTCCATGGTGGAGAACCCCTCCAGTTGTAGCTGGAGACGTTTGAGCAGCGCGGCTCCACGTCGGGCCTCGCGCTTCAGTGTCCAGTACCTCGCAGCTTTCTCCAGGAACTCCCTGCGCTTGCGAATGGTGAAGCGCGTCATGTTCGCATCGACACTAGCGAATACCACAGCTGGCACCACAGGAGCACCGGACGGTAATCGCCAGCTCAGCTTGACGGGTTGGGTACGCCTCCGCTTCGTGACCGCGATGGTGTCCTCGGGTACGTTGGTGTCGTTGGCGAGTCCACCGTCAGGCAGCGGCGGTGCACCAAGCTCCAAAGCCGCACTCTGGCTGTCAGCCCACTTGCGGTCTTTGAAAGCATGTCGATACCATCGCTTGGCCTCCATGACTGCGTGATCTGTGTCATGCGTGCGCCTCCACTCTGGTGGGACATGTTTGTCGCAGAATGCCTTCAGCGCGCTCGTGTCAAGACCAGCTTGATTTGGTGTCTTCATCTTCAAGAACAGCTTGGCCCGCCTGGCGCACGTGACGTGGAAAGCAAGATAGCAATTCTTGTTGCCGCACTGAATGCAAGCGCCCATCTTCTGATTGCAAATGTAGCAGTTGAGCTTCCACCTCCCCTTAGGCACCTTGTCCACATCTGTAATTGGCTCCATGAAAGTCATATTGGCGACGGTAACTTCAGGTATCCAGATCGAGCACAATAAGTGGCTCCAGCGCTGTGTATTAGTCTGCTTGAAAGCTCCGTCCACGTTTGGGCAAAAGATACAAGTCGGCGTGCCTCTGCCAATCTCCTTGCACTTTCGGCAGAACCACTGGCCTTCAGGAATGAACGGCACGCCATAGCATTCCTGATGGACTGCAAGATCACAGCCATCGCAGAATATTATTGCGTTGGCGTTCTCACAATCGCCGTCATCACAGATCGAGCATTTGCTGTCCGGCTCATCTCCAGGCGGGTTCGCGTCGCCGTTGACCGCCGCTTGCGAGCTCGAACGCGGTCTATGCGTCTGGGCGTGCCGTGGCTGAGGCTTCGGTATGCGCTTCTCAAGCGCATGATATTCCTTCTCGATCTGTGTTATGGTGATTTCGAAGATGGCAGGCTTGATGGCGTCAACACCTTCGGCTCGCCGCTGTTCGTTGATGTCGTCTAGCCACGCGACATCCTGTTCGTCCATGTCGTACTCCACTCTGCCTACTACAAGCCCAGACTGCAAAGGCTCCGCGAGTCCGTCGCTCTCAAGCCGCAAGCTGACCTCGGCATCGTCCTCGATCTGCTGCCCTTCCGACAGACGTACGAGCACTTTCGGCGGTAGCTCGTAGCGATCTGTTTCTTGATACCCGACATGAGACATGGTACGATCGACATAGTTAACCTTATTCTCCTTTGCATCGTCTTCGTACTGCAGAAAGTGGTTGAATTCTCTGAACGATGGCTTTGGCAGATTGAGCCGTTCTTTGGGGTTGTGTGTTGGCAGGGGGATGATGCGTGGCGCTGGAGGCGAGCCGAGCCCGCTGAGCATAGACTCAGGTCTACGCGGAGGTCTTCCGGGTTTGCGCTTCGGCGTTGAAAGAGAGCCTTGAGACTGCGGCTCAAACTCATCGGCAGGAGCGTCCCGCATCTCCACATCGCTGTTCAAAAAAGGCCTGTCCTCACCGAAAGTGCTCGTTCCACGCAATAGCAAAGGCCGGTACCCCTGACTTGGTGCACGTCCATCAACCTCATCCGCCGAGAAGACTGTGAGCCCGACGTCAATGTCCAGGTCCGGGTGAAAGTCTTCCCAGCTTCGCTCCTCTCTCGGCTTGTACCCGTCGCTCGCCTGACTGGCCGCCGCAGCCGCCGCAGCACTACTGTAGCGCGGCCTCGGCGTGCTCGCGGCCGGCGCATATCGCTCTGTCCTCTCTCGTCGCGGCCTGGTCTGCATAGTTCTACTGGCTACAGGGGTCTCGCCTTCAATACCACCGACCTCCTGCACGTCCAGCTCGTGCTCACCGTCGCCGTCCTCGCTTATGTCCCTCCTCGAAGTTGGTCTGCGCCGAGATCGCTGTAGTGAGCGCACGGGAGGCGGGATGACGGAGGGATCAGTGATGCTTAGTCCTTCGGCGTCCACCCACCTTCCACCACCTCCTGGACCACCCGCAATGTATTTCATGAACTTGCGCTTCTTGGAAGGAGGCTCAGTCGCAGTCTCGGTGGTGGAGCGCACAAAGTCGGGACGCGCAGGAGTGAGCGCTGGCGGACGAGGGGCGATTGCAGCCATGAGGATGACGTTGGTGCCGATGTAGTGAATGTGATTGTGAACGTGCTTGCTGCTCTCAGTGTCGCGGCTGCCCCAGGCGGTTGCGCATCACCTCTTCGTGTGACGCTCTTGCTGCTGACAGGCGATGAAGAAGTCCGCTTCAGCTCGATGATTTCTGATGGATGTAATCTCCCAGGCGCATGTATTTGCGTCGTCAATCAGGCGCGTCCGGGACGTGAGGTTGGCGAGTCGCGCGTGCCACGTTGCGGTGATCGCCGAACTCCCCCGCGATCCACAAAGCTTGTCTTGTCGCCACGCAGGAGTTCACCTTCCGCGGCTGCCTTTCCGGGCCACCGTTCAGGCGTGGGATGAACGGTGCCTCATCGCGTTGCACCAGTGACACACGACGTGGGCGCGTCACGCGCGTGGCTTCCTACGTGGGAGCAGCTGAGGGCCAAGCAGAGGCACCCACGTCCATCCCGTGAGTGAGTACCACAGGGACAAAGGTTCTTTTGTTGGTTGCACACATTCCAGCCTTCTCTTCCCTTCTCTTCTCATCACACTCTATGACCGGATCAACAGGACGGTAGAGTGCTTGCGAAGATCTCCTACGACTGTACTAACGTTCGCTACTACCTGTACCTCACACTTGACGATGCTTAGCAATTCAGGCGAACAGCTCGCCATCGCCATTTCAGGGTACGTTGTGCAAGAACGGTTTGTCGACCATACAGCTGCTGATGGTTTCTTAGACTCTGCGGCTGGCTCTATTTTCTCGCCTGGTCTCTGTCGTTCTACCCACAACCGCTGCTCAACTACCGAAGACGAACCACACAAGGCCTGACGCCGGACTTTCCATTACTGAACGTGTTCGGCTTCACCTGCTATACTGTCAGCACGGCAGCATTCCTATACTCGCCCACAGTCAAGGCCCAGTATGCCGCCCGCCATCCGCTTTCTCCGGAGCCAACGGTCCGCTTCAACGACCTGGCGTTCGGAGCACATGCGATGGTGCTTTGCGTAATCACCTACTCGCAATTCTGGCCAAGTCTTTGGGGCTGGAAGGCTGGGAGTGGTGTCTCGAGGAATGCCAACAACGTTACGTTGAGCTTGCTTGGCATTGGCATTGCAGGTGTTGGGGCTGTCACTGTACTGGTTCTGATGCGAGGTGGCAACAGTATTCACGACTGGGCATGGATCGATGTTGTAAGCAATGCCATCACAGCCCGTCGCGCTCCAGTTAAATCTTACTATTGAAACAGGTCTACAGCCTCACCTACGTCAAGCTCCTCTTCACAATCTTCAAATACATCCCACAAGCTCTGGCAAACTTCCGGCGAAAGTCCACTGTCGGCTGGTCAATACAACAAGTCCTCCTCGACTTCAGCGGCGGCATCCTCAGCCTACTCCAGCTCGTAATTGACAGTGCGCTGCAAGCGGACTGGTCTGGGTTGACTGGCAATCCGGTGAAGCTAGGGTTGGCAAACATCAGCTTGGCGTTCGACATAGTCTTCATCACGCAGCATTATGTGCTCTACGGCGCCGTTGCGGAGCAGACAAAAAAGGATGGTGGACCCGCGAATATGGCCCTGACGCCCGGAGACGAGCGGAGACCACTCTTGCCTACTGAGCGTGATGGTCTGCGATAGTCGTGTCTCCTGTACGCTGTTTGCAGCATACAATCGAGCTTGTAGTCTGCGAGAAGTCGCACTAGACTTGGCCACGACTCGATGATCTCGAAACTGCTCGGGGACACTGGGAAGACCACAATCGAGGAGTTCAACATGCTGAACCTGAGAACGAGAACACTCTAGCTCACTCGGGCTGCGCGGACGTCCTGCGAAAAAGCGAACGAGTAGATCTAGACAGTGGTGCTCAGCCAGCGAACCCAGCCACGCCGGGCATTCCGCTTAGGATGTGAAAAGAGAAGAACTCATTGCAGCAGCTGATTCCGTGAGCAGACGGCACGGTTTGCAGTCAATGTCGTACCTTAGATAGCTTACCGTATAACCAACGTAGGCAACAGACGCCGAATCTGCGACGCAACCATCTCACACGATACGTACTTCCATTATTGACGTGGGACATTTTGGGCAGGGTGATCGGCCCGAATGATCGAAGCCCGCACCATGCTTGTCTCGCCTTGCAGGGCGATCATGCAGACAACCGCTAGCATATCGTTCGCACCATCCAATGGCCCATATGGCCAAATCTGCAACTCACCGCTTGTTCGTGTAATGTTGTTCATTATCCTTTCACTCGACCTCATCATCAGGCCTTCCATAGCTCTTGAAAGCTGGAGCCAATTTACACACAAGCAATCCTCGATCTTTGGACAGTGGTCTGGTTCCGTCTCTGTGACCGTAATTGAATAGTTGCACGGGTTGAGACCGATCTGCTCTGATCATCACCTCCTCCTCCAGAACATTGCGCTTGGCTAGGCAGCAAAACGCAGACGAAGATGGGTGGGCGAGCTTATTTGGAGACTGGTTGTCGTCGAGGATGAGCTCATTATAGCCTATGTGAATCAGCGCACCATACGTCGATATGCGGGTGGAGACGACCGCTGGACGCCTACCCTCGTCTTGTCCGACAAACCCAGGCATTTCCAGAACCACCTGTGCTATCTCGCGTAAGCAAGATGATACGTTCAGAGGCTCTGTCGGTATTCTACAAGAATAACGACTTCGAGTTCTGCTTGGGCGTGAATGGAGCGGATCACGGCGACCATCTATTCTCCTGTCAACATGCGATAGAGTGGCTGGATCCATGGTATCCACTCTTCCCGGTGGATTGTAACAACTCTCGTTGCAAACTAGGGACGATACATCTACATTTCGACATGTTCACGGTCACGATCAACGGTAAGCGCCCTGTCAAGCTCTCGATGAGGATTGACCGTCCGATGGGAGAATGTCTGCTCCTTGAAATCTCTGCGATTATGAGATGATAGTGTCACGTAAGGGGCCAAGAGCACCAGTGCGTACTATGTCCAATGTGCTCCCACGGCTTTCTCACTTCCCTGCTTGGCACCAGCAGAGTGCCACTCGTTGCCGTCGACGCAATCAACGGTCATACTTCTCATCTGGAAATCGTTAGGCGGCGAACTCATAACGCAAGCACCCAACAACTCCGTTGCATTCCAGGTATCGCTCTGACCTTTGCAGCCAACATCCTCGTATACCGTAACGTTGCAGCTCTCGTCATAGGGTAGATCGTCGCCTCTGTGAGCAGCATAATGATAGAATACGCTCTGGAGAAGTGGATCATTCTTCCAGCTTTTGCTCTTTCCAATTTAATAGAACATTAGCAAAGTTGGTCTCTGAACTCGAGAGAACGTGATGTACGACTGACTGCAGACCAGATCACGCTTGGCTTCCTTCCCGATTTTGTCTCCTGAAATTCCATCGTCGTATCGCCATAGCAGGACGCGGTACCTCGAATCCCAGCAATACATGCTGCTGGACTGGGCAGAGTTCAGAGTCGACAGGAGGATCACGACCAGGGCGAAGGCCTTGACTCCAAGCAATACCATGGTCGATGATTACTTTCGTTCCAGGCAGGAGTTCCTTAATAGGGCAGTAAGGCGAAACTTCTGCCACTGTACAATTGCCGTTCAGTGCTTGCTCGTATACACGGGTGAGCTTAGAGCTTGTTAGGAGTCGACTGGTTTTCCGCGCCTTTGGCCATCGATATAGGTCATCAAATGCTCAATGTGTTATTTGTTGCAAAGTGTAAGTTGAGACCGACGCAGTCTTTCCGATCTCTCCTGCTTCAACCTGGTTTTCCACGAGCTGGACCGCAAAGGTGCAGATGTGAAGCTACTTGCAATCTGTGGAGCAGCCCTCAGCCAGAAACAACCAAATTCAACATGTGCTCGGGTTATGGGATGATACCAAGTTATCCTACAGGTTTCAGATACGGAACACGGCTTTCCTCTCCTCCATACAATGCCGACTAAGCAACCTTTTGCCGCATGAGATAGGTAGCATTGTCGAGGAAGCCATTAACAACATCCGCGAATGCATTCTCGCCTCCTTGGATCATCCTCCGCAGCTGTTCCCGCAACACCTGGCCCTGCACTTCAAGTTCGAGCTCAAACTTTGGCGGCAGTGCCTTGGAAACAGTCACCATCGTCAAGTCGATTTGATAGACAAGGTGCTTGTAGCTCATGCGATCCTTCATCCTGGGCGGGCTGATCTTGTCTCCCGGCGCCCATTCGTCTGACAGATCGTCAAAAGGAGCAAAGTGACTGTGGTTCATGTTCGCTTCGAGATTGAGGGAGATGCGGCAGTCGTAGTCGCCTGCTGGGTTATAGATGTGGAGGTCGGAGATCTTAGTCTTCACGATCCGAGCTTCGACTTCGCCTGTGGTGGTGTTCGTAGTAGTCCGAAGCCTCAAGTCACCCTTATTAGCGTGACGGCGAAACGACGCTGGTAGGGCGTTGTAGCCAGCGTCAGACAGTGGGAGGAAGCTGTCGCGCGTCTTGGGGTGGGAGTAGTCCATCGCTACTCGGCCGTTCTTCTCTTGGAGCTTGCTTTCCTGAAGCGCGCTGTTGAGAAATCCGTTCATGGCTTTATGTTCATTCTGCGAAACGGTCAGCAAGACAAAATGGGCAACTCAGTCGAGCCACTCACCCCTTCCATCTGGCTCTCAAACTTGATATTGTCCTTCGTCGCCCAGCCCTGGTTAAGGATGGTGGGAGACGTTATCGGCCACATCACTCTCTGCCCAGACTTTGCATCCACGATCTGCCCAATCTTTGCCTCAATCTCTATCTCAACCTCATTAGGGTCGTCGGGTATATCCTGGAGATTGTTGAGCTGCATGTACAGCCAGTCCATGACTTGCTTCAGCATTTCTGGCATTGGCGCCGTCCATCGAATCGACTTCTCCCATTTGCTAAGACCTAAGCAGTGTCTAGTCCGCAGTAGATCGCGATCAAGAGGTACTGCATCAGACCATGGTCTGTCGGGATTGGCGCCCGGCGGCAGATAGCCTTGAGATGAGGTTGGCGTGCCGTTTGCCTGCGGCTGGTTTGGTCGCTGCTGAGGACGGCCAGGCCCGGATCCGTTCGTCTGCGCTAGTGGACGATGCTGTTGCTGATTGTGTTGTTGTCGGGGCGGTGCGCGACCAGCAGACGTGCCGTTCAAACCGTTTTCCTCCGCCTTGTACGCCGGGTTCTTGGGATGCAGGCTTGCCCAAGCAGGCCGCTCAGCATACTTGCGTGCCTTGCCACGCTTCGCGGGCGGTTCGGCGGCTGCCTCTGATGCGGGTCGCTTGTTAGACGGCTTTACTTCGCTACTAGCAGGCACCGAGAGCTCCTTCATGATATTGCCATTGACTAGTGCTGCGAGAGGACCTTGCTGCAATCCTTCCTCAAGCACAGCGATCGACTCGGCTGCGCCCGACCGATCCTCTCCTGATTGCTCTGCAGGCGGCTGTGATGGTGGAGGTGCGGCGACGGCAGGTCTCTTAGGCTTGGGAGAAGGCTTCATGAATATGCTCGGCTCTTGGGTCTTCCTCATCTTCGTTATCGCAATGTCCGCCAAAGGAGCTTCTTCAGCTGTGATTGAGCTGGCAGGCGTCAGGAGATGGTTCATACCCAGTCTCTGAGACTGATGCTGGATCGCGGGTGGAGGTTGCGGCTGGATGGTGTTTGTTTGAGACAAAGAACCGGGATGATCGAAGGCGGATGGTCCCGTGGCTGGATACGGTGTTTGCGCCGGCGCGAGCGATCTTTGTGTAACTTCGCTTGGTCTTGGAGGCGCACTTGACGATTCCTGGTACGCCACACTTGACTGAGTCGGATGTGCGTGAGGCGTCACGTGATTTTGTGCGTCCGTCGAAGAAGACAGGCTGTGCTGATGCTGGAGTGAGCTTCGCGCACTGCCGTAGTTCTCTGCTTGACTGCTTTGGCGAGAGCTCTGTGACAGCGTGCGCGGAATGACCTTGGTCTTGGGACTAACAGACAGGCTCCGATCGCGGCCCACTTGAGTGAGGTACTCGCTTGTTGGACGTACGTGAGGTGATTGTCGCAATACCACGCCGGGCGAGTCTAAGATGTTGCCTATGCTCGCCAAGTGAGCAGCGGGCGAGCCAGTAGTGAGGCCGTTTGATGTGATGGATGATTGCCGTTGGTGGTACGGGCTTTGCTGCTGCTCTTGATAGCCGTGGGTCGAGGTTCGAGAGTACTGTAAAGGTGGCGGGCCAAGTGGAGTGCTAGGCTGTGAGTGCTGGTACTGATATGAAGTCTGCTGTTGTTGCTGCTGCTGCGAAGGCCCGTGCAAGATGGTTGATAACGGGCTTTGTCGCAAAGACTGCGGTGTGTGGCCGTGCTGCGAAGGTGGAGTGGGTGAATGCGAGTATGTCGTTCCTTGAGCCGCGGACAGAGCTGTAGGCTGGGAATTCCATGCCTGCTGCGATGGAGAAGCTTGCGGATACTGGTATGGCTGGCCTGGAGGGCGTCCGCTTGGTGTGGTGGCAGAATAAGGCCCGTAGCTCTGGTACTGCGAGCTTGGAGGCTGCTGAACAGCTGGACTCTGCGAATGTTGCGATGGGTATTGGTATTGTATGGAAGTCTGTCCCTGCGATGTGGTCTGCAAAGGGGTCAAGCCTGAGGTATGCCGGGATAGTGATTGCGATGAGCCAGGCGGTGTTCGTGAAGGGGCTTTTCTACCAGGCTCCGGACCATTATTCAACATCCCCGCGAGATCCATATCTGCTGCTATTCCCTAGACTCTGCTGTATCTCCTCACACTACCTTAGGCCTTGGTGCCCTTCAAGCGCGTGTCCAATCTCATGCGCAGCGCGCTCCGACGCCTCCTTCTGCCCTCTTCTTCACGATAGCGTCACTTCGCTGATACTAGTCGCCGGGAGGTGGTGACGACGGACGAATGTGCGATAGGTAATGCGATACATAGAACAAATGTACAACTACCGTATTTAGGTACACCTCTCCAAACAAGCTTGGCAGTCGCAAACGAGGCTCGGAGAGGATGCTTTGACGTCGCTGTTCGATTCCACGATAGAACGAAAGATAGCGAGTACTTCGAGAAGCAGGCTGTTGTACAAGATGTTGATTTGTGTATTCTCGAAGACGTGTTCTGGTCGCGCGCCTTTGGCTTGTGACTCTGCTTGTCGGGAGGTGCCGCTGCAGGCGACGTCGTTGTTTGGTCGCCTGAGCTTCCATGTCGTTCCTCGCAAGACGAACACCATCGACCCTTCCACAACCTCTCCTTCTGCTTCACTCGGCGTAGTGTCATAGCTTCATACACTCCTTGCTGTCATCGCCGCCCTTCATATCGAGCGCCACGACAACTCCCACCCTTTCCGGCACCGCGCCGCGTGCTTCCATCATCTCCTCTGCGGCATCAGAACCTCGCGTCATCACACGAGCAGCACCACATCGACTGGCAAACAGCGTAGAAGGAGAGCAAGTGCTGCGACAAGATGGTTGCCCTCACATCCGCCGCTGGCGTGGTCGGCTTCTTGTCCGAACCAGACCCGGCAATCCAAGCCTTCGCCCTCGAGAGGCTCAATGAGACGATTGAGAGCGTGTGGACGGAGGTCTCGGGCTCCATTGGCATCATGTACGTACACCCATTGCTCTGGACTCGGCCACTTTGACAGCTGCCACGTGCTGTCGGCTGGTTGCACTGAACTGGCGTTTGTGCGACCGGTTGGCGAAATGGCTGTAGACAGCGCATGCTGACGTGTTCCGAACAGAGAAGCGCTGTATGAAGACGAGAACTTCTCACACCGCGAGCTCGCTGCTCTGGTGCTGTCAAAGGTCTACTACCAGCTGCAGGAGTACAATGAGGCCATGGTCTTCGCGCTTGGCGCCGGCAAGTACTTCGACATCGAGAACGCCGATGAGTACGAGGAGACCATTGTCGCCAAGTGCATCGACACCTACATCTCGCTCTGCGCGCTGCACAACCCGCCTAAACCCGCGTCGTCCACCGATCGAGCTACTTCCTCCGAATATGGCGACAGCACCAATGGAGCCAGTGCAACTCTCGGCTCGCCCACCACGCCGTTCACACAATCACACCTGCCATCCAAGTCCTTACTCAGCCGAGAGGATGAGACGGCATGGGATACATCTGTACCAGGTGGTGGCAATGCTGGCGTACCAGGCGCACACCCGCATCCTCTGACACTTTCAACCCACACCAAGAAGAGCCTGCAGTCCGTGATACGGCGTATCTTCCGAAGCTGCTACGAGGTTGGTGCATACAAGCAGGTGGTCGGTATTGCGGTGGAGGCGCGCAACATGGACATCATGCGTCAAGCCATTCTACAGTCGACGCAAGATGAGAGGGGCAAGGGCAAGTCGGCCGTGACTTCAAGTCCTAGTCAGACTGAGGAGCTCATGGAGTATGTGCTTGACATCTGCCTCAATGTGGTGCAAGAGCGTGGGCTGCGGAATCAGATCCTTAAGCTTGTGCTCGAGCTGCTCAACGACATCCCGAACCCGGACTACTTCGCTATTGCGCGATGCGTCGTTTACCTTGACCAGCACTCGATGGCTTCGGATATCCTGCAGCAGCTTGTGCGTAAGGGTGATGGACGGTCTCTTGCTGTGGCATACCAGCTCTCTTTCGACCTGTATGAGAACGGCACCCAAGAGTTCTTGCAGAAGGTCATGGAAGAGCTACCGGAATCGGACGACGTGGAAGAGAAGGAGGAGCCGAAGCTGAATGGAGACGCTGTTCGGCCATCTACACCGCAACCGAACGAGAATGAGAACGCAGCGGAGTCTGAGCAGCTGCTCTCTGAGCTCCAAGACAGCGCTGGTCCACCTGCCACTATCTTGCCATCAAGAACGAAGCCACAACCGGAGAACGAGGACCAGAAGAAAGCTTTTGCGTCGATACGGAGTATTCTGCGCGGCACGAAGAGCATCGAGCTCAATCTGGAGTTCCTCTTCCGATCCTCGCGTTCGGATAAGGCCATCCTCAACAAGGTGCGGGACTCTCTTGAAGCCCGCAACAGTATCTTCCACACTTCCGTCACTTTCTCAAATGCCTTCATGAATGCTGGGACCACGGTGGATAGTTTCTTCCGCGAGAACCTGGAGTGGCTTGGTAAGGCGGTCAACTGGAGCAAGTTCACGGCAACGGCTGCGCTGGGTGTGATCCACCGGGGCAACCTGGGCCAGGGACAGAAGCTATTGGATCCGTATCTGCCGAAGGAGAATGCAAACGCCAGCCAAGGGAGTCCATATAGTCAGGGAGGCTCCTTGTATGCCTTGGGCCTGATCTACACCAACCATGGTACGAACGTGCTCGACTACCTGCAGCGGCAGTTCAAAGCAACGGAGGAGGAAGTCGTGAAGCACGGTGGTGCGCTGGGTCTTGGTCTTGCTGGCATGGCGACGGGTTCTGAGTCGATCTACGAAGATCTCAAGAATGTGCTGTACCAAGACTCGGCGATCAACGGCGAGGCTGTGGGCACAGCAATGGGCCTTGTCATGCTTGGCACGGGTAACGTCAGGGTTCTGGAAGACATGCTGCAGTACTCGCACGACACTCAGCACGAGAAGATCGTGCGCGGTCTGGCAATGGGTATGGCGCTCGTCATGTACGCACGACAAGAAGCTGCGGATGAGCTCATCAACGGCTTGCTCGAGGATGCCGACCCGGCGCTCAGGTACGGCGGCATCATGACTGTCGCTCTTGCATACTGCGGTAGTGGAAGCAACAAGGCGGTGCGAAAGCTGTTACATGTCGCCGTCAGCGACGTGTCTGATGATGTGCGCCGAGCGGCTGTCATGAGCTTGGGCTTCGTGCTCTTCCGCAAGCCGGGCAGTGTCCCGCGTATGGTTGAGCTGCTGTCCGAGTCTTACAACCCTCACGTGCGATACGGTGCGACGATGGCTCTGGGCATTGCTTGCGCAGGTACTGGACTGGATGAAGCGATCGACTTGCTCGAGCCCATGACTAAGGATTCTGTGGACTTCGTTCGGCAAGGTGCTTTCATTGCACTGGCTATGATCATGGTACAGCAAAACGAGGCCATGAACCCCAAGGTCAACACTATCCGGAAGCAGTTGCAGAAGTCCATCGCGGACAGGCATGAGGACGCCATGGCAAAGTTTGGCTGCGCGCTTGCACTCGGCATCATTGACGCTGGGGGACGAAACTGCACAATTGGTCTGCAGACACAGACTGGCAACCTCAACATGACGGCCATCGTGGGTATGGCTGTCTTCACGCAGTACTGGTACTGGTTCCCACTCACGCACTTCCTGGCGCTGGCATTCACTCCCACAGCCGTCATTGGCGTTGATCAAGATCTGGAAGTGCCGAGCTTCAAGTTCCACAGCAACACCAGGCCCAGCATGTTCGACTACCCGCCTGAGCAGGAAGTCAAGACGGAAGAGGCGCCGGAGAAGATCAAGACGGCTGTTCTGTCCACCACCGCTCAGGCTAAACGCAGGAAGTTGGCGAAGGATAGACAGGCGAGGCGGGACAGCATGGAGGTTGATCCCACACCTGCGACGCCCAAGCCGGATGCTGAAGGGAGCGCGGAGGACAAGATGGAGACGGATGGAGACGACAACGTCGTTGATACCGCGAAGCTTGCGGAGGAGAAAGACGGTGCAAGTGCGGCCAAGAAGAAGGTCGAGCGGGAAAAGGTTGGCTACGAGCTGGAGAACATGAGCCGTGTGTTACCGGGACAGATCAAGTACATCAGCTTTGGCGAGGGTCGGTATCAGCCAGTCAAGAAGGTGAGCCAATACAATTTGATACACGCATGAACAATGCTAACGAGAGGTCTAGCCTACCGGAGGTGTCGTACTCCTCGAAGACACCCAGTTTGGCGAATCAAAGCAGCTGCTTGAGATGAAGGCGCGGAAGAAGACTGCGCCTCCTGCCCCGGCACCTGGGCAGACTACTGGCAATGGTTCGACCACACGAGATACAGACATGGCTGATGCCGGTGCTGTGACTGCTGCTGGAGGCGCAGCTGCTGCGGCAGGTGTGCTGACGGCGATCGACGAGGACGAGGAGGGAGCACAAGAGGCTCCTGTGCCCGACGAGTTCGAGGTTTCGGAGGACGAAGGGGATGTAGAATAGGTTGGTTCGAATTGTTGTATTGCTAGTTCTGTGTTGTGGCCCAGAGCGCGCATTACTGCGCCAGGCTATATAGTGGGTGGTAGGGGTGTATAATTACAAGTGTGCACTTGCTTGCTGTGCGTGCTCAATTTTGATTAATCGTCACGATCTTCAAGTCCACGTTTGACGATGAGAAGAGATGTTCACTGTCAGAGTGACATGGTCTCTGGACTGCCGGCAAGTTACATGTATGGTCGAGCTCCCATGCTCATATAGACCAGGTCTGTCCATGCTTGCGTAGCTTACACTTTGATTGCACCGAGGAGCTCCAGGACCGCAAGGGCCAAAGAAACAATTTGTTGCCGAGTGTGATCTTGGGAGTCCATACGACGATGTTCTATTGATTCGCTGGACGGCGCACTCGATAACCCCAAGAAAACTTCTGTTGCAAGGTCGGCTACTATAGTTGCTGCTCTGTCCTCAACACTACCGAGAGGTCGACTTTCCACGTCCGCAAGGAGTATTCCCTCGGCCCTTGACGACCGACCATGCATCAAATTCGTCCGGACAGTCCACGGCCTTTCAAAAGCCCACCAGCGGCCTTCTTCACGCGATCGAACCTCGTTCTCCGTCGCATGCGGGCGAGGTGCGCCGTGATGCCTTCCCTTACAGCGATACGTCCGTCCGCGTCAAGCTTGACTTCACTGATGATGTACCCGTTGGTTGCGATACAAGGCTTCACTTTCCATGAATTCATTAGTCCACCCAGAACTTTGCCGTCCTCGTCGTACTGTACGCATCGGTAATCGAGCATCTTTGTCAAGTCGTACAGCTCCTTCTGCCATATGGCAGTCTCGAAGCGTTCGAGTTGTACTGCTTCGTCGCGAATGTACACCAGCAGAGCGAACCAGTCCGGCACGACAGTGGCTGTCTCGTAGAAAGTGATGCTCTTGAGGCACAGATCTTGCAGTGTACGAGCATGGGCTCTGACCAGCACAGCGAGGTCTTCGACCACGGTCACTGCAGTATTCCTGATAACAAGCAGCTCGAGGTGAGGAAGACAAAGTCCTCGAAAGCCGTTCAGCCGCCTTGAATCAGTGTAAGATGGTCGTGGCAGTATGTCCACGCCGTACATGATCAAGGAGGTGAGCTTCGCGCACAGAGGAGCACTGTGGGCAATGCTGTGCGTGAGAGCGAAGATTGTTGGTTGTACACAGACTCTCGAGCCATCCGCCTGCCCACACTCTTGCTGATGGCGAAGTTGTAACGTGGAACCGGAACTGGTGATAGAAATGTCGCCATAGTCAGGTTCACCGCATCGACGGTCATCGTCGACGCTGAAGACGTCCCTCGATCCTGTAGCCAACCTTTCCGCAAATGGCCTAGAAGCGATGGGTGGCAGAGTTAGCGGATATCTTAGGAAAAGACTTACCATGCCTGCGAGATATCTCTGTCCTAAGCCTACCGAGATAACAAGCCGAGACCGATGGCCGCAGCTCGTAGCTACTCAGCAGTCTCGAGATGGGACGCATTCAAGGGTTGTTACACCATGGGTTTGCTTACCTGGCGCAGACAGCCCGCATAAGGCCAGAGGCTTGCTGTAACCTGGCTACGTCGAAGACGTTCAGGAAAGAAACAATCAGTTCCAGAAGCTCAACTGGTAGGGTGTTGAGCGACGCGACCTTCTTGGAGTCCATCCTGGCGTTGCCTGTGTGTTGGGTCATGGGCTTTGCCGGATTGTGTCAACGTGTGTGAAGTACTGGATCGTACGCCGACGACTTTTTATAGCTGGGAAGGCTTCTTGTCATGTCGTCGTCTCACTGTTGTTGTTCGTTGGATCGCCGACCGCCGGCCACAATATTATGATGTTCGATAGGTGAAGTGCATCAGGCCACCGCAGACATCATGACCAAATCCGTGCCTTGTACTCCGTACTTTCAAAGTCGTTCGCCACCCCCACCGTATTGAGCGAAACAACATGTCCTCGGCAATGATGATGTTTGTCGGGGTCGAAGTGCGGTGTGCGTAGAAGCTGTCGGTATCGCAAAACAACAGCATCCGATCAGACGGGGATGGATGGAGTTTGGGAGAGAATAGTCAACGAAAAGAAGGAGCTCACAGTCGTGGTGAATCGCTGGATCAGTATGTACAATCCTGCACACAGTAAATACAGGCACTCCCCAATGCAGGGTATCGAGGCACCATGCTCCAATGCTTAAACGCTTGAAAAGTCCATCAGCGCCTTAGATAAATTCCTTTCCCGAACCATGCTCAGAGCGAGCATAAGCGACCAGACGAAAGCCCTGCGTGCAAGGCTTCGTGAAGTGCTATGTCCCTGTGGCCACAGCGGCGCTTAGCTCAAGCTCGATTCGAATATAACGACGACTGCACGCATCGCCGCGCTGCCGAGTCGTCTCGTTCTACTCCACTCGGCCTCAGAGCGACAGGATGTGCTGCGCCTTGCCGTGGTATTCCTGCAACTGTAGTCCGACCTCCCGCATCCTCTCACAGCCCTTGCCGGGCTTGACTTTGTAAGTCTTCTCGCCCTTGGCGGCGGCTTTAGCACACAGCTTTTGATGCATTTTTTCGCGACGACGCTGGCGTTTCTTTTCCAAACCCTTGACGATATCGATGGCGCCACGCTTGGGCACCTCGGTAGTACGAGTGACGTCGGCGTCTTCGGGATCCTCCTGGATGCTTTCGCCTAGTCTGCTCAGCAAGAAGCCACCACGAGGCAGCGAAGCAGTGTGAGTGAGCTGTGGTCTCTCTGCCAGTGCCTTCGAAGAGTGCTTGAAAGCGTGAGCCGCAGTCGGTGATGAGATTCTCGAGTTGGGAGGCGAAGTCATGCGGTGATGCGGCGCTGGCGATTTGCCTCGTCTCGGTGACTGCCCAAAGAGCTTGCGTTGTGGTGGCGGAGACTTCGTGGTCAGACGCCTAGTCGGAGGTGGCGGCGAATAATGCTTGCTGCAACGTCTCGGCGCCGGCGAAGGGTGTCTGGCGGGTGGTGGCGGTGATCTATGAGTTGTGCGACGATAAGGGGACGGTCTACGCTTGAGTGTGCTCCCTTCGTGATGCATCTCGTCCATTGATCCGTGCATCATGTTCTCTTCCTGCTCACTCTCCTCAGGATCCTCAAGATCTTCGTCATCCTCTTCGTCCATCTCGGGATCTGACGTTGGAAATGTCGGGTCGATGTCCTGCGGTCGAGCCTTGCGTTTGGCCGCCTCGATGGCGGTCTTGCGGGTAAGATATGCCTGCTCGAGCGGACGGTCTTCATCTAGTGTGCCGCAAACAAAGTCGGTGGAATCCGGAAGCTCATCGTTGGCCACGTCTGCCTGGTTGTCATTCGGTATCGCGATCGATCGTGAAGTCCCCTGGTTGCGATGCCGGCGATATGAAGGCCGCTTCGAGGGGCGAGGCGATAGTTGTCCAGAGCTCATCGAGTTGAGCGAGCTGGCCACGACTTTGTCATCGCTCTTGTGCGAGATGCTCAAGCGATCGAGTTGGTCAGTAGAAGTGGCGGCAGTAGAGCCACCGGGTTTCCACCATTCATAGTCACTATCTTCGCCTTCAGAATCAGAAGCAGCGAACCCGTGCTCATCGTCAGAGTGGAACCCATCGTCGGACTCATCCTCATCCTCTTCCTCATCCTCGTCGTCGTCCGCGTTGGCTTCCTCTTCAGCTTCATCTTCGTCATCAAGAACACCTGCCTCGTCAGCCTCGTCCACGTCAGCCTCCTCATCGTCGTCTTCCTCCAAGGCTTCCTCATCGACCTCCTCGCATACTTTGCGAATATCGATCTCCTTCTTCAGCGTGTCATCAATCGTCAAGCGACTGCGATGGCAACTGGACTCCTTCATCCACTCCTCGGACTCGTCGTCGCTACTGGCAAACTCGTGGAAACGCATAGCTTCAGCGCCGGCTTCATCCAGAACTTTCGATGATTCGCGCCCAGCAAGTGGTCGAGGTAGATCCGTAGCAATCGGAGTTGGTGCAGTCGTGATAATAGTCGGACTTTTGCGTACATTCTTGGGTGAAACGTGAGTGACAGTGCTGTCCGATCCACGGTGCGTCTTGTTTGCCATTCCGTCCGAAAGTGCTGAAGGTTTACGTTCTGGCGGAGGTGGGCTCATCGGGCGCTTGGCCGGCGTGGACTCTGCAGATTTGGTGGTGCCAGAACCGCGCATAGGGCAGTTGAACTTGATGGCACATTTACGCTTTGGTGGCGTCGCTGTTACCTGAACCGGAGCTGGCGGAGGTGCTGGCGATGGTGCCTTTTCTTTCGCCTTGGTCTCTTCCTTGCCACGACATGCAAACATGATACACCGCTTCCGGCCCAGCGTCGCCTCAACAGATTTCTCAGCTCCAGGTTCCGATTGCAAGGCGTTATCTAGCCCGACGATCTTCACATGCTGATCGAGAGCAGTTTCATGCACTGGCACCGTACCATATGCGTGAGTAGGAAGTAATGGCGGGCTCATGGCCGGGCTCGGCATGCTACGGCCATCGTCGCTCGTCAGCTCAGCCGTCGATGCGACACTCGGGTTGCTCCACGTCGACTGCGTACTGAGCGTTCGCGGAGGTCGATGTGTGTGGTCCTCGTCACTGTGCTCTGTCTCGGAGTGCAATTGCCGAGTCAGCAACGACTCGCGGCGGTTGAACATCGATTCTGTCGGCCTGGTCTTGGTGTAGGTATCGTTCATCTTCAAGGGTGTCCATTGCTGTCTTTCGTCGGGTTCTTCGACATCCTCAGCAATTATCTCGTCGCTGTGGTCCATGCCGGAATTCGGTGTCGCCCTCGCCGCCTGGGTCGGCTGTGATCTCTTCCAGAAAACCATCGTGGCGAAAGGGTGTAGCGCTTAATAGGTGAGGTGCAAACTGTTTGGTGAGTGGAGTGTGCGCGGGTGCGCGACCCAATGGGCCAGCCGTTGCTATAAGGACATTCTTCGAGCGTTCAATACGAGAAGGCTCGAGTAATGTTCCCGAAGACCAGAGAAGGAGTTGGCGTGTCGCAAAGTTGTCTGAGAGATGCAAGTCGAAGTGTCAGCGACTGCGACTGCGCCTGGGTGCAAGTTGGTGTGGCTCACGGCTGTGGCGGACGTCGGAGAGCCGGCTAAGCAACAAGGATTGCAAATCCAGCTGCCGAGGCCTTTGGCGCGCGCTCTCAGTCACCGCGGTCGTTCCTGAGGTCGTTCTTGCAGACGACCAGGCACGCGTCGTGTTGTTGGTGATGGGAAGACGGTCGGTGAAGAGGTAGAAGTGTGTTCAAATTGGCTTGTGGGACCGCTGGTAACGGCAAGCACGAGCCAGGTTTTGAGGGCTAAACAAATGCGGCCTGGAGTGGATCTGACATTCCCGGCGATTTTGACAATAATGACAATGACACCGCATATGAGCAAATGGCAGACACCGCGGGCACAAGCAGTGAGCATGACGGCGACGACGGCGTGGACCTGCTAAACGAGAAAACCTGCCACGGCCCCGTTGTGCTCTCTGCGATGCCAACGACTACGTCACCAAGTCAAGACCGCCGTCGTGGCTTCCGAGCGAACGCTGAACACTGATACGCAAGATCATTGTTACCCCCCATCAGGAAACACAATCTGAAACTTATTATCACGCACTGCAAAATGTCCAGCCGCGAACTGCCGCCCGCGGCATGAACGCGCTATGCAGGGCGAGCAAAGAAATGCCTCACTGCACAAGCAAAGCTTGCGCGCGCCACTCACGTGCGACCCGCAGAACATTTGTGTCGTCGCTGCAAAGCGGGTTTGCAGTCATCACATGTCTGCTCAACAAGTGTTGTCACAGAAGACAGAAGCGGGCGGTGAAGTCCTCACCGACGGTACGCCAGCGAACGGTGAGCCAGCAATTTGCTCTTACCTCTGCAAAGTCCCCGAGATGATCCATCTCACCTACATCCCACAGGAGCGGTCCGCAGCCAGACGCAATGTCACCCCGGCTGAAAGAGTCTGCATCTCACAGGTGGTACCGTACCTGCCTATCCCACCGTTTGCGTACAACCGCGTACTCGGCTATCCGCCGTAGGCGACAGCTCTTCACTACTGTACTGACAGCTCATGCAACTACTGCATCGGCCAAGCTGGGCAAGCTACGAGGCCAGTCGTTTTGAGTCTAGCTAGCGAGATGGTTGTGCCACCATGCTTGTACTCCACGCGTCCAGCGAGATCGAGCACCTACTGGAGCGCGGGGAAGCTCGAAGAGTGCTGCAGTCTTTCGTCAGAGTAAGAGCTGTTGGTGGTTCTCGATCGGGGTGGGCCAGCAGTAGACCTTCCTCATGGCTGCTAGGCGGCTTCGCGATGAACGTACGAAATGATTGCTGTCAGCAGGGCCGGAGTCTCCCAGGGCAGCTCCATTAGGATATACTGCAGACAAGGCCTCCGGTGACCGGCAGGCTGAGCGTTGCTGTGGGATATCATCATTTTCAGTAGGCTGGGATTGTAGGGTAAACCTTTTCGAACCAATGTCTGGGATTGAAAGGTTTGGTTTGAGCAGGGGCATCGCACAGTGAACATAGCTTGGTGACGACTCTCATTCACATGGCAATATCGAGAATGATGGATTCTCAACCAACCGTCTCGGTGTACTCCACTGCACCCTTCTCGCGCTCTTCCGCCTTTTCGAAGGTGTCATCGACCACTGTTTCGCCGAAATACGCTGCCAACTCTTCGAGAGATTTCTGGTTCGTCTCCGGGTCTTTCCTCAACGATTAGCACGGTCTTTCCCAAGAACGGATGTACAGGCATCTTACAGAAGAAGTAGATTACCACAATGCTAACCAGAGTCAAGCAGGCGAAGATGATAAAGTACCGCCATTCAATCTAAAAGCGCAGGGTTAGCGGATGTCTCACTAGTTGAACAGGCTCACCCTGGCTGCGAGGCATCTCTGGTCTAGGTCCGCCGAATCAAGAAGCTAAGACACAGGGCCACAGCTTATAGACATTCGGCGGTCTCGAGATGGCTCGCATCCAAGAATTAAAGCCATCGATTTGCTCACGGTAGCGACTGCCACTGCACCAGGAGTTACGTATGTCTGTGATATGCTTTGTCAGTTTTGACCAGCAACTCTAGTCAGTGGCAGGAAGACGTACGATGCAAGCAGCAAAGTATGTAAAGGTGGCTAGACTCATTCCCCGTGCTCTGATGTTGGTCGGATAAATCTCTGAGCTGTAGATGAAGCTCGCGGCATCGATGAAGAAGCCGTAAAAGAAGACGAAGAACATTATAGCGAAGATAGCTACTTTGGCGCCAGCAAGGTTTGGGACTGGCACCAAGACGTATTCTGCGAGCATGGCGATCTCGATGATCAGCGCAACCAAACAGCCCGTGAAACCAGTCAGGAGCGCCTGCAAGAGCGCATTCATCAGCGTGGGTCAGCACAGTAGGAACTTCGTACTCACGAAGCGACGACCCGTCTTATCGACCGTCAGCAGGCCGCACAAGTTGCCTAAAGCTCCGATGAGTGTATAGATGGCATACATCAGGAGAGGCATGCTACCAGTAAGTCCCAGATAGCCGTAGATGATCACGCTGTAGTAATTGATGACCAGGCCACCAGTATTATTCGCTGCGAGTTGCACGAAGCAAGACAGGAAGGCTCGCTTGCGATAGCTCTTCGTGGTCAGTATAGCCCAATACCCAGACGGCTGCGTTCGCTCGAAAGCGATCTGAGCTCGCATCTGCGCAAACTCCTCGTGGGCTGCACTGTCTGTAGGATCTGCAGGATCGTGATGCAGCCGTTGCACGTTACGCCATGCCTCATCCGAACGGTCCTTCATGAGCAGATAGCGAGGCGATTCTGGGATCCAGATACATCCGATTGCGAGCATGAGGCAGGGAATGCAGGTGAATGCAATAGGTCCTCGCCAGCCGAAAGTCAGATTCTTTGAGAAGAAGGCGCCGTATCCTACCTTTGGAGCGATGAGTATAACCGTCAGCAAATGTCTCAGACATACAAGGGGTTCTACTCAGAGGCGACGTACCCATGCGCTGATGTTGTATCCAGAGACAAGGAAGAACCCGTGCAGTCCAGTAAGCATGCCGCGCTTCTCCTTGGTAGAAGCCTCGACAAGATAGACAGGAGTGAGTGTGGCCAGTGCGCCAAGACCACAGCCTTGCAGAATCCGAACGACAATCAACATGGCAATATGCACCTAAAAGCGAAGTATGGCAGGGTTAGCGAAATCTCAGAAGCTATGAAGACTCACCCTGACTGCGAGACATCTCTGTCCCAAGTCCACCGGGACCACAAGCTAAGACCGATGGCCGCAGCTTGTAGCCACTCGGCGCTCTCGAGATGGGACGCATTCGAGGGTTGTTACACCATGGGTTTGCTTACACTACCAGCTGCTAATGCGCCCCCGACGAGTGCTACGAGAGCCGCCGCGAGGATGGTCCATCGTCGACCAATGTGATCGGATAATGGACCGGCTCCCAAAGCTCCTACACAGGCTCCGAAGAAGAAGAGAGCATTGACCGCTCCGAGGATGGAGTTGGTATATGGCGTCGTCGGGTCCAGATTGAAGTACGTGTAGAAGCCTGGCTGTCCGATCGACGTTGCGAACGTCGCGAAGCCGAATCCATAGCTGAAGGAGCCGAGGGCTACGATCTAGCATTGGTAAGGGATTGTCAGCCAGCATCAAGAGTGGTTGCCACGCTTCAATCTGCATCTTACCATGCCCACGGCAACATTGTAGTTGCTTGTCTTGGTCATCTTGCCGATCGTACTCGTCGATCAGATCTGTGATTGTGCTTCGAACGAGGTGTCAGAAGGTGGCTAAGAATCAAACAACATGGATGTACATCCGTCTCCAACTCGGTCTGGACTACACCCCACTGACAGTCGCCGAAGGTTTTCCTCGTCCCATGCATGTCTTAGACCACTCCGCAATCTACACCGTCTGTATGGAGAAGCGGAGGTGGTGGCGTCTGCAATTTCACGTGGTAGTTGCTGGGATGAGGAGAAAGATCGACGCGGAAGGATATCGTTCTCCGGCGATATATAAGCCGCATGGCACCACATCCTCTGTGGACATCAGATGGTGAGGTTGATACTTACCGAGCGTACTCATCAACATCGGTAGACCCCATAACCGTCTCCATCGCCTCATCGCAAAACTCATACTGCTTCCGGAAATAATGCTTCCTCCCAGAAATCTCCACCGTCTGTCCAACCATCGGCTTATCACCATCCTCCATCAACATCATAACAACCTCAACCATCTTCTCCACGGGCGTGAAGTACTCCTCCGGAAACGTCTTCCACGCCTCGTCACTCAACAAATTAGTCCGCACCGTACCCGGGCAAATCGCATTGACTTTCACCCCATCCTCTCTCCATGCTCGTCCGGCAATATTGCGTGCCCAGCCCACTACACCATGTTTCGCAGCTCCGTAGACGGGTTGTACAGGACAAGCATAGAACGCACCGCACGAAGCGGTGATGACTAGACTTCGTGGGCCTTCAACCGAGCGTGGTGTTTGACGGAAGTAGTGTTGCGCCAAGTAGCTGGTATTGATGACAGACGTGAGGTCAATATCCACGACCGCACTGCTGGGTTCGGGTGGTGGCTCATCGCCCGTGTCGTGAGTAGCGTAATAGGCGCCGCTATCCACGATCCCGGCATTGGCGAAGACGAAGTTGATACAACGGTGCTGAAGGAAGGCTGATTTGAAGGCTGCGGCTAGTTCGGAGTATTTTGTGACGTCGACGCGGTGGAATGTTGCGCCTGTCAGTGAGTTGGCGGCTTCTTGTCCGCGTTCGGCGTTCATGTCTAGGAGGTGCAGACCCCAACCGCCTTGCGAAGCGAGAGCGGAAGCAACTGCGTAGCCCATCCCAGAAGCACCGCCGGTGATGATCCCGACCTTGGGTGGTGCGGAACCCATGCTGATCGTCCGAAGGAGGAGCTCAAGATTATGATTATTTGCAGAGATGGCGGTGTCGTCTTATGAGAGCGAATCTGATGGCAAGAGTGCAGTTAATGAAGTTGCACTGTCTTGATGATCTGCTTCATCCAACCTAGCCGACTTTTCACAAACGTACTTGTCAAATCCAGACCCGTGGAAAAGGTTATCCGGTCCTGCTGCGGAGTACTGGAATTTACATCGTTTCCAGTGTCTTCTCGTCGGTTTCGTGCACAGCAGTCGAACATGTGGCGTTAAGACCAGCAGAGCGTCCCAGCAACCACCAGTGAAGCTCACCAACGAGCGGCCGATCTTCCAAGAGTCGCAAAGAGTACGTATTGCTTGAAGGTGGACACGCTCTAGCATCGTGACTTCGCTCACATCCTAACGTTAGCCAGCGCTTCCCACAAGCTCTCTGCACCCTGCTACGAGGCTCGTGGCAGCCAGACTTCAAAAGCATTGGCAGAATCGAGGCAGTGGTTGAATCCCAGACTCCGGAAGGCCTGCGCTGAACACAAAGGCAATGATCCAAGCAATAGCAATGTCTGAGGGCTCGACAGCATACACTGTTTCACATCCTTTGCACGGGCTCGTCAGAACATTAATCTCGCCACCATCAAACTAGATTCAGATCAATTTATCCAACCTCTTCAAGAAGCCCCCGACCCTCTTCTCCACCCTCTCACTCGTCGTGCCATTTCCCTGCTTGACCTTCCCAGTCTCACTCTTCCCGCTCCCATGGCCCATCGGGCCCGCCTCAACTTCGGTAGGCCTGTAGACCTGATTGTGCGTGTCTCCCGTGTAAGCACCTTGTTTGTTCAACTGTCCCTGAACAGCTCCAGCCTGCGCCTGAGACGTATACGCATAATTGGAATAACCCTGCACCTGTGGGACCTGTCCTGGGATTGGCGGAGGGGGTGGGAGACCGGGACTTTGCGCGTAAGCCGGTGGTGCGGATGGCGTGGGAGGCAGCATGTTTCCATATCCTGGAGTAGAGGGTGGGAGACCGGGTGTACTTGAGGCATACGGACCGAAGCTCGGTGTGCTTACTTGCTGTTGCTGGGCAGCATACGCGTGCTGTTGAGGCGGGTACGTGGCGTATTGAGTCTGTCCTGGGCCTGGTGTGCCGCCGTAACTAGACTGTCGAGCGAAATTCTGCTGTTGTGGCGGAGGAGATGTCGGTGGTGGTCCAAAAGAGGGCGCGTACTGTTGTGGGGATGGGCCGTCATTGGGAGGCGGTGGAGGAGCAGGCAGACCGCCATGCGAGAATGTTCGCTGTCCGTTCGGTGGCGGAGAAGTAGGATGGCCCATGAATCCTGGCGTAGGAGGTTGGCCACCCATATAGCCGGGCGTAGGTGGTCCACCAAAGTAGGCATGCTGCGGCGTAACCTGATTCGAATTCTGCTGATATCCTTGTGGCACACCAGCATACTGAGCCTCGTTCTCAGCCGGTGGAGGAGGAGTCTTCTCCCGATGCGCTATCGGCTCAGGAGCAGGCGGAGCAGCAGGATTGTAAGCAAAAGCCTGTGGTTGCGGAGACGCTATAGGCGGACTGGCAGGCGTGGGAGGGCCACCATAGCTCTGCGAAGACACTACACTCTCTGCCCGGGGAGGGAAGTGTGTGGCTATGGCTGTTTGCTCAAGTTGTTGGACGACGGGGGACATGCTGTCCCGATGTTCTGCTAGGCTAGCGGAGGCTGGTGTTGATATTGAAGCGTCACGAATGTCTAGTCGATTTGGAGTGAGCACGGATTGGAGGTGTTTGATCAGTGTTGCGGCGTCCTTTTCGGTCCAGAGGTAGATATCTAGGCTGTGTAGTTTGTAGAGATATTTCTGGGAGTTCTGGAGGTCGTAGGAGGGGAGGTGCCATTGTGTTTGATCCTGTACCAGACCGTCGACTTTGATCGTGCATAGATTGGGATGCTTATGGCTGTACTCTATGCTTGCTGAGCTTAAGGAGCCAGAGAATGCATCCTGTTCTGGCGTCCCGGCATGGTTGGCTACTTCTATCTTGGCCAGACGGCTCGTGGCGTTGAGATAGACGTACAAGTAGCTGCCTTTGCTGAAGCGGTGGTGCAGCGGTTTCGAAGCTGGATCGGAGAAGAAGTAGTGCACGTCTGCGAAGCTGCATTCATATCAGCGCATACCAGCTATCTCGATATCAAGGGCGTATCGTACAGCGTGGTCAACAGACTCTCGCCCGGTCCGGCAGGCATGGCTATGTTCCTCTATCCCTCACACGCTGCCTCCTCGACTCTATCACGTTTAGTATCTCAAAGTACGCCCGTCCTGCGGCTACGACCTGCTCGATATATTCTCCTGTCACGTAATCGGCGAGGCAGAGGTTGACGGCCTGCAGCAGGAGAGTATGTGCGAGGTGGAGTATGAGGATGAGGAGCATGTATACGGTCTGCTATATCGACTATATACATCTGCCATATGCTATGCTGCTCTCAGATGCTTGCAGCAGTTCGGCGGCTGAGAGTTGGCGTCAAGGCAGCCAATGGGAGACGCAGACGCTTTGGGAAGGTGCGGCGAGGAAGCGACACCTCCGAAGACAGAAAGGACGACTCAGGAAGCTCCAAGTGAAGTGAAGCATTGAGCAACCGTGTACATACTGATCGCAGCGCATCATACGCAGCAAAGCCTCACCGATCACCAGCGCACACTACACCAACACCCGCCCTCGGGCACAACATCCAACATGTCTCTGGTCAACCTCTCCCACGTCTGCTCGCATCTGCAGAACGCCTCCCTGGCCCGCCTCGGCCTGACCTCGATCCCCTACACCAAACTGCATCTCTCCCTGGCTCTGCTCCTGCATAAGCAAGGCTTCCTCTCGCAGGTCAAACTCGGCGGCGCATCACCACCCGCCGCCTGCTTCCCACCACAAGCACAACCCGATAACCACCGCATCACCAGCGCACCACATACCACCCGAGACCCACGGAGCGGAGAGGCGGCACTGCATGAGCTGGTGTATCGGAAACGAAGCGAGCAGGATTTGAGGGAGGAGGGGTTTGGGGATGAAGCAGTCGAGTTCGCGTTGCAGCACAGACAGTTGAGTAAAGGCCAACTCGAACGCGATGGCTGGGACGCGAAAGCACTGGACTTCCTGCTCGAGCACGGGCAAAAGCCTCCTCAACAGCTAGAAGAGGAAGGCTTCGATCAAACCGCCATATCCATCATCGCCCGCCATAGCCTGCAAGACGCCATGGCCGCCGTACGCGAAGCACTCCATCGTGACGGCTTAATAGAAGATCAGTTGTCCACAACACAAATCGAGCACCGTCTTCGCACACACCTCCGTACCACAGGATTTCCACGCGAGACACTGGCCTATTTCGCAGGACCAGCGCACAGTTTCGCTACACCACGACATCTGGCGAACGACGGCATTACATTACAAGCCATGGGCTTGGATATTGACAGTCAACCCATCACCACCCTTCCTCCTTCTTCCCGAGACCCAGACGCGCTAGAAAGTGAATCGGCCATTACACGCGCGAACCGTGCGTCAAGAAGGTTGTGGCTGGGATTGAAGTACTCATCTGATGGCACGAGTGTGTTGAGCAAAGCGCGGATGGTCAGTAAGCCCACGAAAAGGATATGGTTAGATGCTTGGGATCTCGGGAAAGTCGTGAGAGGCAGTAATTCGGGCGAGGTGAGGGGTATGGGAAGGGTAGGCGAGGTCATGGCTGTGAGTACGGATAGGGGTGTGATGGAGGCTAGGGAGTGTGTGGAGCGGAGGGTGGGCGGGATGGTGCTTTGTCGGATTTGGTGAGCGTCGTACAGGGTGACGGGGCGAGGGCCGTGTAAGAGTCATCTGTATGAGCTACCGACGATACCCAGACTTGTACAAAAGAAAGACGACTTACGATTGTACTCCGACTTGAAGAGAGTCGACCGAGCGCTGTACATCCGAAAAAGAATAGACGAAGTCACGGCTACACTAATGAGCCGAAAGGTGATTTGAGCGAAGCGTGTGCACGTAGCTAGTGCATCTGCAAGGATGGGAGATGCAGGTGCTCTTTTGTCTGCAGCAACGTTGTGATTGAACATCTAAAACAACTGACCAACGCCCAACCACGTCCACTCGGCATGAGAGGCTCACACCATCATGCAGAAGCCATGTGATCTCGGTCATAGCGATACACAACTGGCAGTGAAGAAGCACCACGGTCTGCGCCTTGCCAGTCTCTCTAAGCTCAGCGCACTCGCCACCCAATCCTCGCAGGGCTGGAACCACCAGGAGCGGCCATCCATCACTTCCCTGTGTCGACGTCGCGGAAGACTGTCACTGCTAAGGCGTCAGCGTAGCTTTTCACCCATGCCTGCTGCAACTGGAATATTCGATGATACGTACAGACTTCGCAATGCTTCTGCATATGGTCTGCTGCTAATTGCTCGGAGGTGGTGCGAGACCTGTTGCAAACGGGCCAAGTCGCGAATGCTGAGCTGAAGAGCGATGAGCTCGGTTAGCTCTGACGGCAGCGTCTCGAGGCGTAAGACTATTTTCGTCGCGCGTGCGGTGGACATGCTGGATGGTATGCACGTGCGTTGTGATGAGAGGTTGGTGAAGCTGCATGAGAAGGTGATCAACTCTTTTCTGTTTGCTAATGTGAATTCTGGAGCAACAAGGCAAAGATCGTCACGACGGCTTCCGGACTGTGAATGTCGACTCGCTCTGCTGCTGAGCATCATGCAGCTCAGTTTCATGCCTCTGGATGTCGGAGGCACGGCAATCTAGGCATGAGCGCGAAGGGGCTGCTGTGGTCGAGATATGGTATCAAACGCGGAACGAAGTTATAGTGACTGGCGTGTAAGACGTCGTTGTATTCTTCCGATTTTCGGAGCCATGACAGCGCATTCGACTCACCAGAGCAGTGCAGATACTAAATTGGCCGTTAGTGTTCAATGTACTCGCCGTCGAGAGCTATTGACCATATATTGGCAATGCAGCAAAGTCGCCAGGGTGCTTGGCAGTATCCGGCAATGATTATCCTATCCTCGGGCTTCACCTCTCAGCTTGCCATTCTGCTACCCCATGGAGTCGACGCCGCTACTTTGCGGAGAAGCAAGGATCCGAGAGTATGCAGTATGCCATGTGCGAGCAATGCGAAACATCTGGAACCTTGTTGGCGTGACGGCCATGTGCTGAGAGAACCGCTCCCGGCCGTGTGGCTCGGTCTGGGTTATCCTGTTTGTGCTTGGCCTTCAGAGCCATATCAAGGTAGGCTGCCTGTTGAGTACAGTTGACCTCAGACACCGGTTCGTTCTTCCACTTGTCGACTCAACGTGCCCCATACTGCACCACCACCATGCATCAGGAAGAGAAGGCCGGCACCGTAGTCGAGCATCACGAGGATGTGCAAACCTCCTCTGTCACGTCGAAAGAACGGCAAGAACCGGAGCTCATCGGTCTCGTTGCAAACGTCGATGAGCTTCCGCAAGGTATGTTGGCGATCTAGCGTCACGCATGATGGTGCTGATAAAAGCCACAGGATACTTTCGATCCAAAAACTTCTTGGGATCTCTTCTTGCTGTAAGTCTGAAGATTATGATCCCATCGTAAGACATGGATAGCTAATCCCCCTCGCCTTGGACAGACCGAGCTGGGCCTAATGGCCGCCGTGGCACAGTTCGGCTACATCGCGCCCATCTTGAGTCTCATCAACGCGGATCTGGGACCTGACCCTAACTACATCTGGATCTCGTTGATCTATAATGTCTGCTTGTCCGTGTTCTTGCCCGTTGTCGGCAGGTTGAGTAGGTGGTCGTTGTGATGCAAAAGTGCTACCGCTGGCTGACACCACATCCAGGCGATATCTTTGGTCGACGAAATTTGTAGGCCAGGCCGTATCCCTTCGAAAGCCAAGCTGACACACTCAGCATGATTGGTGGTGCTATCCTCGGTGTCGTTGGTACCATCATTTGTGCCACCTCTCAGAGCATCAATGTCCTCATCGGCGGCAACGTCATTTGCGGCGTGGCTAACGCTACACAAATGTCATTCCACGTTGTCATGGGCGAGCTCGTACCACTACGATATCGCTACAAGATCAACGCCATCCTTTACAGTATGTCAGCTCTTGATCTTGCGTCACCGTTTTCGCTGATCGCCATAGTTTCCTGCATACCCGCAAGCGCTCTCGGCGGCATCATCGCCTACAGTTTCGTAGTACACTACCCAACCGTGTCTTGGCGTGGCCCATACTATCTGCTCATCGCCATCAACGCCCTTGCTCTGATCTGCTGGGTTCTGTTCTACTACCCGCCAAACTTCCGGAACTTACACGTGGATCAGGGTGACAAGAGTAAGAAAGCGTTCTGGATCAAGCACTATGATTATGTTGGGACAGTGCTGTTTGCGGCCGGGTTCGTCATGTTCACCATCGGGCTCAATTCAGGTGTGCTTCTTGACTCATGGACGATGAAGGCCAACATTGACTTCAACCGCAGGAGGGAGCGTCTATCCTTGGGACTCTGGTAGAGTGATCGGCATGATCGTAGGAGGTGAGCTTATTTGACATCTCTCGGTCATGCACGTTAAAGCTGATACCCGCGAGGCTTCGCGGTCCTCGTCGTGTTCGTTCTGTACGAGATCTACATGCCGCTCAAAGCACCCTTCATGCCGATGCACCTGTTCAAGAATGTCGGCTGGGTTATGGCATCCGTCCTCCTTGGCATTGGCGCCGGAGTCTATTATGCTTTCGCAGTCATCTTTCCCATGCAGTCGGCGGTACTCTATGCGAACGGCGATCTCATCTACCTTGGCTGGCTATCGTGTGTGCCTGGAAGCGGCATTGTCTGCGGTCAGATGGTTGGAGGATTCTTGGGAGAGAGGATTGGCAAAGTGAAGTACCAATGTATGGCGATGTTCGTGCTTGGTGGTGCGTTTTTGGGCTGTAAGTGATGGGTTTTCAGCTTGTGGATCAGATGCTGACTCACTGCAGCTGCCGCGGTGATCAACGTCGACAATAAATCGACTGAGCTCGCATTAGTCTTCCTAGGCTGTTGGTTCATTGGGTAAGATATTGGTGGGTAAGGGACCGAGACCTGCGCTGACTTATTTAGTTGGAATGAAACCATCTGCTTGGCCAACGCTACCATCACTGTCCACGACCAGCAAGAGATTGGTGTTGCTGGAGGTGTCGCAGGGTCGGTGCGCGGCATGATCTCTACCATCTCGCTGAGCGTGTACACCAGCGTGCTCACCAACAGGCTCACAACCACAATTCCGGAACGAGTGCCATCCGCACTGATACAAGCTGGACTACCGGCGTCATCTGTCGCTGACTTTCTTGAGGCCGTTACGGCAGGTACTGCAGCTGCTTTCGAAGCTGTACCAGGAGTCTCGGCCTCCATCATCAGTGCTGGGATTTCGGCCTACCGAGAAGCAAATACCGAGGCTTATAGTACAGTATACATCTCAGTCATTGGTTTTGCGGGTCTCGGGTTCGTCCTGACCTTCTTCGCTGTAAACACAGAATCGAAGATGCTGGGATCTGTGGCTGCCACTCTGCACGGCAAGGATGGTGCCGACGTGCTTGAGCGGGAGAAGGCTGCGCAGGTTTGATCAGTCGTGGTAGGTCATGAATTCACTCATACTCGACTGAACTTGAGGTCTGGATACTACTATAACCACGCTCAACGCTGTCACACCATTGTCTCTCCGAGCATAAGTCATCTGTCATTACTACTAACGTGCTCGTCGGCGCCTTTGATGATCGTCAGGCCAACAGAGAAGAAGATTGGGCGTGGACAGAGCGGTTTCATCGCTGGCAATGTTTCTTCCTTACCTTTCCGCTCAACGCTCCTTCTCTGAACGCTCCTCAACACAAGCAGGCCGCTATACTGGACAAGCTCGGAGATACGCACCGTTGTCTCATGATAAGACCGAACGATCTCGGCTCGCGGACTTAGCACCCTCTCTCATCATATAAGTACTCGTTGTGCTCCCTTCATTCGATCGTAATTGCGACGATGTCTACTTACAAGTGGCTGGTGACGGGCGCCTCAGCTGGCCTAGGAGCTCAGATTGCCCTCGCAGCTTTAAGTGCTGGGCACTCTGTCATCGCTACCGCTCGCAATGTTTCCAAGGCCCGAAGTACCTATCCAAAGATTGAAGGTCTTGGCGGCAGTTGGTTGGAACTCGACGTGACCTCAATCGAAACAGAAAGTATCATAGCCAAAGCAGTCAAGGAGGAGCGAGTCAATGTCATCGTAAATAACGCTGGCTATGCTCTCGAAGGGCCACTTGAAGCCTTGAGGTGAGTCTTGATGCAATCTTCGTGAAAGACACTCGCTGACTTGCTATTCGTAAGCCTTGATCAGATACGAAGGGAATTCGACACCAACGTTTTCGGAGCATTTGCCGTCATGAAGGGTTGCATTCCGACGTTTCGTGAGCGACTTAATGGGACTATTGTCGTAAGCAGATATCTGAATACCAGATGCTATATCTCGTACGTGTTCCTATGCTGACTTGAGTAGAACATCTCCAGCACAGCCGGCATATGCCCACTACCATCGCTGAGTGCGTACGCAGCGTCCAAATTCGCCCTGGAAGGGATGTCAGAGGCCTTGTACGATGAGTTGGCTCCTTTTGATATTCGTGTTCTGCTCGTGGAGCCTGGCGCCTACCGGACTGATTTCATCACGGCACTCCAGTCGAACGAGATCATGGCACCGTACGTTGGCACAGCCGCAGACAATGTTAGTAGGAAGTTTCGTGCGATGCATGGCAAGCAGGGCGGCGATCCAGCAAAGGCTGCCATCGCCATCATTGAAGCAGTCACCGGCGAAGGTAAGGGAAAGGATGTCAAAGGACACCTGCGTCTCGTGTTGGGCAAGGACGCTGTCGCAAGAGTACTGGCGAGAACGGAGCAGTTTGCCCAGAATGTCGAAGGCTTGAGGCATATCAGTGAATGGGCAGTCTTTCCAGATGGAGAGTAATGATTGAATGAGTTGATGGAATCTCAGCTGGTACGTTTGCCTGTCGACAGAGCATCCGCAAGACTGGTCCTGCTACCAATCATTCGGCCCCATCCACGAAGCATGTCTCTTATTCATCTCACGCACGATCATGGCCGCGGAGGACCGAAGATGGGTTTGCCTCCGATCGTCCCAATGCCAGCACGACCGCCTGCAAATCTGCGGTAGTAGATAGCACCCTGCTCGTCCGATGTACGCCTCGGATCATCTGCGCCGTCGAGCGGTCCACCCAGATGATCGATGCAGTCTTCACGCGCATCCCACCCAATCGGGCTCTCACCAGGGTCGTTCCATCTGTACGCACGCATGAAGCCTGGCAATGTACTAGCACATACCCTCTCCGCTGGAACGACACGCCAGTAGTTCCCGAGCATGGGTGCGAGCGTGTCGAACTTGATCCTGAACGATGTGAGCCCGGGCAACATAGACTTCGCATGCTGCACCAGATCACCAAGTGTAACTCCGTTCCTATTACAGATCTGCGAGTGGCGAGCGTGCGTATACTGCCACGTGAAGGGGGTACTGACACACCAAGATTCCATCTTGACTCCTCGCCGCTGTTGCTGTAGTCGATAATCGTGATTTGCGCAACCGGCGGCTGTGTGAGAAGCATGCGCATCCATGATGGTGCATGTGGGACGTCCTGGTACGAACTGCTTGGAATGATGATGGTGGCGACTCTGTCGATGAAGTGTCCAACGAATGGCAACATTGGGTTGAAGAGAGGCACTGTCGCGACCGGGTTTACTTCGTGAAGAGCCCACCGGCAGAAGGTCTCACGTGGCCCGCTGAGTACGTTGAGTGGGTTCGCCTCAGGAGAAGCAGCGAGTAAAGCATTCGACGCTGTCACATCTCTCTGTCAGTGATCAATCACGATTGAACCAGCAAATGTACTCACCCGGATCAAGGAAGACCTCAACACTGGACCAGCTGTTTTCATAAACAGCCCTTGCTGCAGCTTCTGGGACGATGTGACCGTTGTAAACCATGTCATGCACACCCGTTGGACGACGAGCAGTTGATTGCATGGCAGCCAACTCAGAATCACTTCGAAGAGTTCATAAGTGCCGAATACCTTCGCCGTGGCCGTTGCCATGATGGTCGTCAAGTTGTTGTCCAAGTTCTGGTTCCTTGGCGATGTTAACAACGCGTTCTGCAAGAGCCCGGCGTTTGTGACAGGTTCCGCCAAGCGTTTTGACGTCAGGTTCGCTGCAAGCAGCCGGCGTTCTGTGGCCACCCCTAGCCCCTGTATCACTATCAGCGTCACGGAGATCGTGATCCTTTGAGAGTGATCACCTCGAGCCTCAATTGATGGTTAGCGATATATACGTACTGTACAGCTCGTGCCCTCACGACTTTCGCTCATATGACAGTACCCTTGTTCTGAGCTTTGTCGACCCTGTAATTCTTCCATACGGCAATGGCTGGAATACCGATCACCAAACTCGACACTGCACTTATGGCTGCATATCTTTCATACACACTCCAAGCGTAGTCGATCGCCGCACGTTCGGGTGTGCCTGGGACGTATAGCTCCTGCGATATGTAGCCACCTAGGTAGAGCGAGTACGCCTGGCTCTGCATCTCCGGTGGCAGAGCACGAGCGAGGGCCTGAGGGAATGTGCCGGAGTATATGGCTCCTGCAACGGCATCGCCAATGGCTCCGCCAACGCTTGAGGCCAAGCTGATAAGTGAGAGCATCATGGCAATGCCTGATCGATCGGAAGCTGACATGACGGCCATGTCTTGACCGATGACGAGCGTGCCGCCGCCGAAAGCGATGAAGATCTGACACATGATCAAGTAGCTGAACAGCCGTTAGCTCCTGGAATCACCATGAGGGTTGCAGACTTACCCAATCGCCTTGTCACCACCTCTGAAGTACACCATCAGACCAGCTCCCAGCATCATCAGCGGCAAGCCGAAGAACAAACAAGTGTACTTAAAGTGTTTCGTATAGCGGATCCAGATGCCGAACACAACTCCCCAGAAGGTTGAGCCGACGTTGTAGACCTGTAGCATGTAGCTTGCCTCTGATACTGGGAGCGCATACACCACCTTCACGAAGCTGTAGTAGTTCAGGTCCCACGAGTAGAAGCTGAAGAACAACACTGCCGACAGCACACACGCGCCGAGCACAGTAGGCTGCTTGAACAGCTCCCAGCGGATGAAGTGCGCGCGAGCAAGCCACTTCTCCCAAGCTGCGAAGACGAAGAAGAGGAGGAAGCCGATGACAACCATGGCAATGAAAGTAGCGCTTCCGTACGGTGCTCTGCCGTATGTTTCCAGGCTGAAGGGAAGGAGGAACAGGACGAAGGCTGCCATGAGGAGGATAGCACCGACGACTACACAAACGTTAGCTGTGTCTCGAAGAGTGAGGGAGAGGCATACCATCAAACTCGTGCAGATAATGAACGATGGATTGGATGGTCGAGCGTCCGCTGGGCTCCCGCTTGAACACTCCCATCTTCTCAGCTTTGCGTTGATGGAACTTGAATACTAGCGCGAGTGGTACGAAGACGAAAGGTTGGATGATAGCAAAGGCTCCGAGTGCCCATCGCCACGAAGTGTCCGCGAGAAGTGATTGCGCGGCCAAAGGTCCTGTGAATGCAGTGCAGATGAATGGCGTGGAGACGAATGCAAAGGCAAACGCTCTGTTCCGCAGGCCCGAGACGTCGGCAACGAAGATGTCCATGATGAGATAGATCTGATCGTAGCCAATCCAGTACAGCACGTAGCCGGCTGCGTAGGAATTCGGCCCGGTACTCGCAGCCAGTATGATGATGCCGAGAACATAGATGGCGAACATTACGAGGTAGCCTTCAGCACGTCCCCATAAGTTCAGCGTCTTCGCAATCGGAAGCTTGAGTACACCACCGATGATGTTGGCAAGGATGCTCGCAGTTGTGATCGCCGGTGCTGTTTGGAAGTCGGCGTACGCAGCGACTGTCGCAGTCGTCTGGATGGACTGCTGGAACGCGAGCATGAAGAAGCACAGCCATATCCTGCGAACGAATTAGCACAATACATCAGCTGTGGGACATATGACTAACCATGCATAGGTAGCCCAAACAGTCTTTTTGTCCCATACGAGGGCAGCAGCCTCAGCTTTTTGCACACCTAGATCTGCCTGTTGAGTGACTTGATCAGGGTGAAGCTGGACTTCCTTCTCATTGCGGGCCTCGAGACTCAGGGTGTCGGAGTCACTTGCAGACGAATCGCCATTCGCATCATTCTTCTCGTCGAAGCCACCCACATGCGCTGCGACGCCGGCATTCTTGCGCATTCGGATGGTCTGGATGAACCCCATTGCGTCTGCTTGTTAGCACCGAATGGAGTGTGAGCATGTGCCTGTCGCACAAGAAATGGTTACACAGGTGACAGAGGAGAGGTTTGTGTATGTTGGTGCAAACCCGCAGAGATAAACTTTCAAGAACGAGGGACCCTTCCGGCGTACGCCGAGTACGCCGAGCCTCCCAACGGCGAAGCATCGGAGCAAGATGTGGACTGATGCAACGTCGACATGCTTGGGAGTGCTTGTTGGGTGGAGGAAAGGATGGGAAACTTCCGTTTCGTACTGTTCGACAGCGAATCTGATTGATCTGATAAGCACTACCTGCCGCCGCCGCCACCGTCATCTCCAGCCGCCCGCTAATAGTGGGCTGATGCAACGATCCTTTCGTCATCAACAACTGCCGATACCGCTTCGACAACGCACCCCAACCATCGAGCGACGAGTTCCTCTTTTCGTGTTTTTTGAGATGCTATCAGATCTACTTATAAGCTTGATCTCGACGGGAAAAAAAACACCCCTGCGTCCTGGGCTCTTTGCTTGATTGCGCGGCCAGCAAACCGTACGTCCATAGGGGATAGCCGGTAGGTTGGTCACGAAGAAGCAGTATTGGCTCTTGATGGTGTGGTGCTATGGAGGTTCAGTATGGAAGGACTAATCAATGTACGGTATGCAATGGACAAGTTGGATCGGATGACGTCGATTCCAGATATGTCGAGACTAAGAGCATGTATTGCTGGTTTCGAGGTATTGCATCCTGCTGTGGAATTACAAAGAGGTGTTTGTCTATCCTGCCCGTCAGGTGGTGAAAGAAGTCGGCACCCCGTCTTCTTTCCTTCTGCACGAGGCGTCGTCACGCACGCAGCCTGCCTCGTTTGGTATTAGAACACACGACCTTTGTTGGTCTCGTTATTGGACATATGTTTCGACGAACATCGCACCACCGGAAAGCCGGAGCGAGCAACAGACCTCCCCGTCTCAGCAGTATACTCCAACACTACACAACTAACAGAGAAGCCACTTTCATGATGATGCTCGGACTCAAGACTCTCGCGTCGCTGTTACCCTTCTTGTCCACCGTCGTGGCCGTGGTGGAAGTCAACGAATGGGAGTGCTGGGGCTCGAAATACCGCATCCTATTGAAGCGATACACCGACCGCGAGTGCAAAAACAAGATCGGCGAGGAGAACAAGCGTGATCTGGTCTGCAGTAAGTCGTCGCCATCATGTCAATTTTGCTGTGACTAGATTGGCTAACCTCTTGCCCAGGTGGGAAGTGCAAGAGCTGGAAGAAGGACCCGCCTTTCGGTAGCGCATATTATCATTATGCAGCCCACAAAAGCGACTACAAACCGGACAACAAAGCTTGCACCATCTTTGTGTACGACGAGATCAACTGTGATGGTTATTACGACTGGTGGAATGCGACGGAGGGCTTAGGGATGTGAGCAAACGAATAGGTGTAACCCTTGGTTGGAGGCCATTCGGCGGTCTTAGGACAGAGATGTTTCGCAGCCAGATCGAGCCTTTCCGACTCTCGAGATATCCGCTAACCCTACCACCTATCGCTTTTAGGATGGCGTCCGGCAAGTTGCCAAGCATGTGGCAGAAGAAGAGTATGTTCATTGATTGCGAGGGCGGTAATGACTGGAGTAAGACATCCTGAGCATAGGTTAGCAATAGCTGACTGTCGCGCAGGTATCTTCGACAAACGCGACTCTGAGAAGGGCCGGCATTGGTAGTTTGAGGCCTAGAGGGTGAGTACACCCGGCGATATGCCATTGATCATGGCAAGCACCTAGGAGAAGTTGACTCTTACGTGCTCATCATATGCACTCTGGCTCCTCGGCGGCTCGGCGGTGATATACTCCAATTGCTGCATCGCCGTCTCACACTTCCCGTCGAGCTCCTCGCGAGCTTCAACCAGCCTACGTTGCTCTTTCTGCGTATCCTCAAGTGCGGCCTGAGCAGCATCTCGCGCGCTTTTGGCCTCGTCTCGCCGCTCACCAGCACCTTGTTCGTCCAAGACGGCCTTTGTGCACTCTTCTTCCATCCTCGCGCATGAATCTTCGGCTTCCTTACAAGCGCGCTGGGCTTTTTCTCGTCCACGTAAAGCCAGATTCCTCAGCCTAATCGCCTTGCCATGCTTCGTTCTCATGCCTAAACATTCTTCATGGGTCGAGGCTGCCTCTGCTTCAAGATCTTGGATTGCTTCGCCTTTGCCGTCAAGCTCTTCGGTTAGTCGCTCAACTTCTTGACGTAGGTGTTGAATCTCCACTGCTTCGGTGGCATCATGGATCGACCGCAGCTTGGGGGTATATCGTCCCGAATCTTCTGGTGTGGAAACTTGGGATCGTCGACATTCTGGCGCATGCGAGCCTCTTCCAGTGCGAGCTGGCAACCTTCATTTCTCTGCATCCGCCACCTGAGTGCGCAGTGACTTCAGGTTGCCTTTCAACTTGACCAATTGGGTAGTCTTGTCCTTGTCGTGTGATGCCAGAGTTTAGCTTTGCCTTGTATAGTCATGAGACCGAGCTCGCCGGGGTTCTTCTTTACGTACCTGCGCGCTGGTAGTGTGTCTGTGGGTGCCATGTTAGTAGTCAATCGAGCCTGATGGCTGAAAGATACACCGAGTGTACGAACCATACGACATATGTCGTAAGGTTCGTAACCACGCGACATATATCGCGCGGTAGTGAGGATGAATCATGGTGAAGCCTTCAATCGCTCTTTCTTCATTCATGCAGCACCAATCTGCCAAGCACTTGTGCTTAATTCTTCATTTCCACGGCTTGACAGGCATAAAGACAAAGCTACAACACCACATCTTTACTCTGCACTTTTCACATGGCACCAAGCATATCGTATGTTCCGTTCTGGTTCCCGATGCCTGTGCCAACGAACCTTGGATAGGTAATTGCAGGCAGAAGAAGAATCGCATCCAGATGCGTCTTCAGTCGCACCGAGATACCGTCACCAGCAATCAGCGAATGACTCATGAGTCGAAAGAGTACATCGAGCAGATTTCCATCGTCAACACAGATTGATTGAGCCTCCTATACTCTATCTCCATAGCGCCGCCTCGTCGAGAGCCGGTGTACTCGGCGATCTGCAATTGATCACGGTAAGCACCGTGAGGAGGTCGACTTGACCCGCCCTGCGCTCGGAGCATTGATGGCCTTGTCATGGCCGGATGGTGGGGGTTTCCAACATGTATAGAAGGTGTCTTCGATCTTCACGCGTGCACGTCCATGGTGGTAACGCTAATTGTTGCGCCGGAGCGGCCTAATGAGCTACGGTCTCTGTCAACTGCATCCTCCCTCAAAGCTGATCTCTTTCCCACTCTCGAATGTATGATACCGGTCAACTGTGTAGTTCATCTGCATCACTCATCTTCGTCAACATCGTCCTCTTCGTTGCCCTCGCTGTCATCCGAGACGTCCTCGTCCTCTTCATTCTCATCATCCTCACTGTCATCCGTGAGATCAATGGGCTGATAGCTGGGCATCCATATGCGCCCCGCGATCTCCTCCAGCCAATGCTTGATACTCGATCCATACCCTGCTCGGTATGACGCCTTGTCTTCTTTTTGGCTGTCGTCCGCTTGATCTTTCTTGAAGAACACTCTACGAAGTTCGGCGCCGTTCAGTATGCTGTTGATGGAGTTATTCTCGTTGGCGTTGAGGGCTTGGGTTGGGTATCCGGCGGAGAACCGTTTGAGACCAGAGGTAGGTGACAGTACATGCGCGAGCGCCTCGAAGAATCTAGTCCACCGACTGATCTCCCCCTCGTACTCTGTTCGGTCCTTGCACTGCAGAGTGACCTGCCAGAGGTTCACGGTCGTTAGGTCGAACTTTGCCAGGACGCTCACCAGTGTTCCGACATCAGTATTAAGCTTTCCAAGGTCGAGAGTCCGTAAAGCGGGCAGCGCGAGCGAAGGAACGTGAGGGAGATTCGCAGGCACAGCCGACACAGCCTCGCCCAGCCATCCCAGCATCTGATGCGCCAGCCTCTCGTTGGGCTCGAAGTTCAGACGCAGCTCTTCGACTGCAGGAGTATTCCCCAGGAAGCGCTTGATGGGGAGCTGGTGCCATAGGTCGTCATCGTTGCTCAAGGCGCGATGGTGCGGGCGGGAGGGCATAATGTGTAACATGACTGTCCGCAATGCTCTCAGCACTGGCTTGGTGGCATCGGACACGACATCAAAAGAGGCGGGCGTAAGCTTCGGATGGCGTCTGAGAAACACTTCGATGTTCGAAGGCGTCGCATGAGCCGATCCCAAAGCGTATAACAGCATTGGTAATAGCGGTACAGGCGATACTTGTGCGCAGTGATGGCGGTGATCAGCCTCGTCACGCCCAAACGTCCATCCGTAGCTCCTCCAATATGCATGGTGGCCGTCGCGAATTCGGTCCTTGCCATCGTAGTCTCGCAAGCCGACCGTACGTAAGTTCGGCAATTTGGAGAACGCCTCGGCGAGCATATCTCGGGCGTGACCGGTGTGTATGAGCATGTCTCGATGCATATAGCCTCCTGCAGAGAGCGCTCTAGGAAGGAGATCCTGGTTACCATGTGCTGATGATGTGAGTGTGTCTGTGCTAATGATCACTTCAACCAAGTGCTTCGAGAAAACAGGGTGTTTCGCGATGCCAACGAGAGCCTGCAGGCTAGGGTGCTCGATCATGAACTGACGCTTCGTGAAGAATTCCCTTGCGAAGCTGTCGAATAGTTGAACTTCCACTTGCTTGCATACTCTTCTGAAGCAGCCGAGTTCAGGCGTTGTGAGGGTCGATGAGATGCGAAGGATTAGTTCGGGAGGAAGCGCCAGCATCGGTGGTAGTGTGGCCATCGTGTTCGAGATGTTGTCGTGTGAGTCGTGCTCTGCTGATAGACTTTCGACTTCAGCAGCTACAACGGGCAAACTTGTACTTCCAAGCCACTACGTCGCAGAGATCGTCTTCGGCCGTACTCTAAGTGATTCGGGTCATGTTGGTGCAAGAGAAGAGGAGGAGGAAGGCACGCTGGCGCTGTCGAGATTAAGCTCGTGGTGCGCCCCGCGCCTGCCGCCTTGCTAGCGCGTAGTAGCGCGATTTCTGCCTGGGACTCCATGTTAACAACAGATCAGCGTTGTCAACATCCCACCAACGACTCAGACACACAACGCCATGCCGCCCAAGAAGAGAGCTCGAGCGGCTTCGCCTATCGCGGGAGACTCGCCACCTGCGAAACGACAAACTCGATCTCGCAATGCTAAAGGTGCGGATGTGGACGCGGACACTACTGCAGGGGCCGACAAACCAGTCGCCGCGCCAAAGAAGGTCACTCGCGCAAAGAAACCGAAGCCCGACATCATCAACGACGAGGACGCTGAAGCACTCGACAGCCCCGCCGATGTCGTTACATCCAAGGAGCCAGCACAGCCGAAGGGGACCTTTCTCGGCGACGGCGAACTCGAAGTCGGCAGAGCCCAGATAGCTACCGACAAGAAATTACGCATCCCAGTCGACGAGCACTGTCCATTGTCTTCGTATCATGTGTACATCGATCCGGATGATAGCATTATTTACGATGTAAGTACGATGCTTCCCTGCCAACGTAGGTGGTGCACTTCACGAATGTAGCAAGGCGACTGGCTGACAACATCTCCAGGCTTCACTGAACCAGACCAACGCGTCGAACAACAACAACAAGTTCTACCGGCTTCAGGTATGTGGTACTGTGATTTATCGTCTCGTGGACCATGCTAATCATTACAGCTGCTCGTCAATGCTACCGGCCAGTATCAAACATGGACTCGCTGGGGACGGGTCGGAGACCGCGGCCAAAGCAAGGTCCTCGGCAATGGCAACCTCGCCATTGCGATGTCTGAGTACGAGAAGAAATTCAAGGATAAAGCCGGCCTCAAGTGGGAAGATCGCGGCCTACCGCCCAAGAGCGGCAAGTACGTGTTCCTGGAGAGATCGTACGAGGCCGAAGAGAAACCTCGCGCGAAAGCAGACTCGACTCGCGGTCGCAGTAAGAGTCCGCCGAAATGCACGTTGGATCCGCCCGTTCGATCGCTCATGGAGTTAATCTTTAACGAAGAGTAAGCGACTTCTCTCCCCTATCTGAGTGCTGCAAGACTGCCGCAGCTGAGTGCAGCGGCTCAGCATTTCGCGGCATCTTTGGGATCATAGCTGACGCCTCCACTCACCACATTAGATACTTCTCGGCCGTCATGAAAGATCTCAACTACGACGTTGCGAAGATGCCTCTTGGTCGCCTCGGCAAAGCGACGATCTACCGTGGCTTCCAGGCCTTGAAAGACCTTTCGGCCTTGCTAGAGGCATCGTCCAATGCGGCAGTCACGAGAGACTCAGAGACCGCAGCCGACATCGAACAGCTCTCTAACCTTTACTACTCCCTTATCCCGCATGCGTTTGGGCGAAATCATCCTCCCGTCATCCGCACTGATGGGATGGTCCAGCAGGAGGTTCAGTTGCTCGAGAGTCTTGTCGAGATGAAGGATGGTGATAATGTCATCAAGGAGGAGGAGGACGTGCAGGAAGTCCACCCACTTGATTTCCGGTTCAATAGCCTACGCACGGACATGACGGCGCTACAGACAGGGTAAGTTGGCATCTTCTCACCTCCGAATACTGTCAACGCTGCTGCCCTCGGACTGAGCAGTTCAGCGGGCTGTGTGATAGCGGAAAGACTTTACTGACTGTGCACTTTAGGAGCACCGAGTTCAAGGAAATCAGCCAGTATCTGATCAACACCCGTGGCCATACCCATGGATTCGATTACAAAGTCGAAGACATCTTCCGCATCGAGCGCAAAGGCGAGTTCGACCGCTTCGATCAGTATGACATGCCCGGTGTTGGCAGCCATCGCAAGCTGCTTTGGCACGGCTCGAGAACTACAAACTACGGTGGCATTCTCAGCCAGGGTCTGCGCATCGCGCCGCCGGAAGCTCCAGTCAATGGATACATGTAAGTGCTCAACCACGATCTTCGCAATGCCGTATCAACAGCAGCTGTTGCCATCAACTCTTTGCTGCTGATGCGATGCGTTCTTCTCAAGAGCATCCAACGCCAGGTGACAGCCGCTGACTACGTATCAGGTTCGACAAGGGCATCTACCTCGCCGACATGAGCTCCAAGAGTGCCGGATACTGCCACTCGTATCTTTCCGGAGACGTTGGAGTGCTCATGTTGTGCGAGGCCGAGTTGGGAGACCCCATGTAAGTGATTTGGTGACCACAAAGCCCACCCGCCCAAAGAACACATCCCCGAGAGGCCGAGAACTCTCGTGCGACTGTACTCGGCTGGCTGCCTTTGGATTCGGTGGCCTCGATCGGAGAGTGTTGCAGCCAGACTCAGGCAAAACAAGCATCTCTGAGCAACCGAAAGCCAATACGCCCCTGTACTCAGCTGGTTGACGCTGTTCTCGGTGGTTTCGATGCGGGCGTCCCGCTGCCACAGTCAAATTGGTCCCGGAAGTTTTACTGACTCGCTTCGATAATAGGCAAATCTTACAAGACGCAGACTACGATGCTGGAGCCAAGGCAAGAGCTCAGGGTGTGTACTCGACTCATGGCCAGGGTTTGACAGGTCCCCAAGCCTGGAAGGATGCAGGCTGCGTTCATCCATCACTCGCAGGGGTAGAGATGGTAAGTTTCTGGTCGTTGCTACGACTTGTTCACGCCAGCTAATGATGCTCTACAGCCGGATACCAGCAAGCCGCCTGGACCAACTGGCGTGGCCAATGCGTATCTCGAGTACAACGAGTACATTGCGTACGACATTTCTCAGGTTCGCCTCCGCTACCTGCTGCGCGTTCGCATGTGAGCGTGCCGAAACCGCTCTTAGCACGCGGGAATTCGACAGCAGTGGTGGGAGAGGGATGGCTGGCTGCACTGCTGAGACGAAGCATGTCGGTATGGTTATACGCGAGCATTGAAGAAGCCTGTCGAAGAAGAGGCTGAAGAAGAACATGTGTAAATCTCGCGTAACAGTCGCGCTGCAAGGCGTCGAATCGAGGAGGGCGCTTGTACATGCGCAGAGCAGCGCCTTGTAAAGTCAGCGGAGCAATTCTGAGTTCGGACGTGGATGAGTGAATGCGAGAAGCCAAGAGGCAGCAGATTTGAGTAACCTTCACTCGATTAGCTTCGGACACCACATGGCGATGAACTTGTAGCTCTATCGTCTACATCCTGCTCAACCATCAAATGCTATATGCATACATCGCTCTATGCAAATCAATCCATATCCATGCAAACACCTTTCAATGCAGACCGCTCTCGCCCGTCGCAGCCATGTGCGCCTGACACTTAGCCAAGAGCCCGGCCTGCTTCGTAATCTCATCGAGCTTGCTAAGAACCTTCTTGTTCCCGTCGGTGAAGCCCAGGATGGTGTACTTGATGCCCGTGTCCTTGCAGAAGTCACGCACCAGCGGCTGCGCTTTTCGGAGGTTGTGACGCGGCATCCGCGGGAAGAGATGATGGACAGCCTGGAATTGCAGGCCGCCGTGGAAGAAATCGAGCCAAGTTGGGCAGTCCACATCCATTGTGGTGCGGAGTTGATGCTGCGCGAAGCACTCTCCTGGAAGAACGCAAGTTGGCATGCCCCAGTGGGACAGCGTGATCTGAACGTGTAACGGCAGGGTGCAGAAGTAGCTGACGATGATGAAGATCGCCCGTTCGCGCCAGGTCGGGATGCACAAGTAGCATACCAAATATCCGTACCAAGCGAAATAGCCAAAGATGGAAATGATCTCGGCAGGACGAGTCCACCAAACGCGGCCCATGCTGGGCCTGCTCGGCTGGAGCAAGTGAAGCCACGAAAGGAAGTGGAGGTTGAATCGCGCGAAGGCCATGATCGGGTAGTATGTGTACGACTGGAACTTCAGGGTGAAGTCCGCAACGGCGTCATACACAAAGACGAAGCCGCCATAGTAGGACGAGCTGATGGACTTGAGGAACTCGGGCGAGGTCGCGAACAGAGGGATGTTCTGAATGTCGGGGTCGTGTTCCTGATATGCGGTCAGTACTGTCACGCACGAGTTTAGTTTTGACACGACTTACGGGAGAGTTCGTCACCAAGTGGTGGACGTTGTGGCTGCTCTTCCACCAACCAATACTCAGACCACACCAGAAGTCGCCAATGAAGATGCCGATCAAAGTGTCGATCACGAAGTTGTGCGTGATGCCTCGGTGGCCGGCGTCGTGCGCCGTGAACATGATTTGCTGCCAGAAGGTGCCCAAGAAAACAGCAGAAGAAGCATACCAACCAAGACGCAACAGGATCACGAAGCCAGCGAACAGACCGGCGTATCGGATCATCTCAATGCCATAACGGCGGTAGTCGCAGTCATACAGACCCTCACTCTTCACCAACTCGTGGAGCGCCTGGTACTTCTTGGTGATGGCACCCTGGGTCTCAGCATCCAGCGATGGGTAGTTGTTCAGACTTGTATTGATGTCGTCTTGCACGGCCTGCGTGTAGAACTCATCAGGGGTCTGGGTCTTGGGTGCCTGCAGCAGCGGCGACAGCTCCTTCTCGCTCCATGCCGGCGGTGCTGCACCAGCTATGCCTCCGTTGGCCTTCGCTTCGGCAGTAGAGGTGATTGGGTTGATGTTGTCCAAGGCCGTCGGCTTCGGGTCGTTTTCAGCCTCAGTCAAGCTGAATACACCACCCTGTATCGGGGGTACGAAGTTGGACCAGTTGCCGGTGAGAGTGCCGATGCGAAAGCGGTTCATGCCCTTCACGGTATCGGGCGAGTGTGAACTGCATAATTGAGTTCGTCAGCGTGAGGCCATTGGAGGATGAGTAAACCCTTGTTCAGCAACATCCGCGGGCTTCCGCAGCAGCGCCCTCATAGGCCCGGCCATAAGTCCGTGAGGGAGCATTTATCATCAACTGCGAACCTCACGCATGCTCGTCTTCCTCGACTGCTCGTCTGCTCGTCTGCTCTCATCTTGCACACTGGAGTTTGGAAGTGCATTTACATGTTCAGCTCGTCGGTCGCGTCCCTGCCCACCATATGCGATATCGCCAGCCGACCGCCGGGATGCTTCTCCATCCAGCCATCGAGGCGTAGCACGGCGTCGTCCTTGATGACAATCACTCCGCCGGCGGCGATGAGGGCGAAGATGTCGCTGCGCGTGTAGAGGCACGAGCGACCCATGACGGCGAGGGGCGAGGGGGTGGTGCCCTTGGGGTAGCACCGGTGTCGTCGAGGGCTACGCGAAGAGCAGGTCACCACAAAAGGTCGATGGCTACGGCAGAAGCTGGTGTTGTCGGGGCGAGTACTGCGTTGCGTGTCGAACAGCTGAAAAGGAGATCTATATCGCTCTGTGTTGAGCGCAGGGTTGGTGGGCGCAGCGAACTGCGAAACGCGGCACTCGTCACGGTCACTACTCGTGAACAACTGGTGAGTATCGGAGTGCCTCTCCAGCAGGCCGCCGCTAGTGGCAACGAGCACGCTCCAGCCAGGCCGCGCGTGGGCTTGGCGCCAGATTCTGAGGAAAGGGGGCTCGTCATTCGCAAAATCTCGCGAAACAAAAGCGCACTTGAGATGTCGGAGAGCGGCCCGCCTCCAGCTCGTAAAGCAGGTGCAAGTGGCGCATCTAGACGCAGCTACGTCGACGCCGCCGACGATAAAGCTAGGCAACGAGATACATTCCACGAAACGTTGTGCAATGGTTGGACCAGATTTTGTCGTGTCTTAACGTCCAACGTCTAATATACAGCGTCCATTTCTTTGAGTTCCGTCTTGCTTGGTACCTGAATCCAAAAATTGCGAATTGCGGAGGTGCTCGTCGAGCCATTGGACCGCGGTTGGGAGACCCTTGACAACGCCCCACGCCTTCCTCTTCGGGGAGCACGCCGCGATCTTGCATGTGCGCGCAACCTGGTGAAAAGCAAATCTCACGTCGATGGGGTACCGCTACGGCCGCACGAATTGCGTCTGCTCTTGCGTTTAACGTACGACGCCTCATGGGGAAACCAACGCATGTTGTATCCTCAATAGGTCAGCAGCTGACACCATAGCACCATCGCCCAAGGTCATCATCGCGCTGCGGACGACAGTGTCTCGAGCTGTGTTGCGCAAGTGGCGGACGACGATGGCAGTGGTTGCTCTGCAAGTATGATAACGAGTGACTTTTCCGGCTACAGAAGATAAATGCTGCTCTCATCCAGATCTCTGGGGTGTTGACAGCATGGCTACCAACAATCTGCTCCCACCTCCTCAACAACCACCCAGCACAACTTCTTGCCCTATCTAGTGTTGAAGGGTGAGGAGTCCCGGGCGGTACGGGAGGGAATCGTAGTTGGAAGTGCTCGCGCTCGGGTTCTTGCCCTGGTACAGGAACTGGAGGTTGCACGGGTCGATGGTGAACGTCTGATCCGGGTTGCTGCGCACCAAGTCGCCGTGGGAGATGTCGTTGGTCCACGTCGCGCCGCTGTTGGCCTTGCCGGCGAAGGGTGCGCTCTCGGTGCTTGCTTGAGGTGTCCACGAACCGCCCAGGCTGGTGGCCGTGAACGAGCGGAAGTAGCGGCCTTGGGATCCAATGGCCTCGACGATCATGAGGTACTTGCCCGCGCCTGACACGGTGTAGACCTGCACGGCCTCGAATAAGTTGTTACTGGAGTCGCTCATGACAACGGTCGACGAGGAGCCGAAGCTGCCCGGGAAGTTGCCAATTGCCATGCTGCTACGGTAAATCTTGCCCTAGCAGATGAGTACAGCAATCAGTACATGTCTCACGTTGCGGGCCACCTCATCGCTCAGTACTTACATTGTCACCAGCAAAGAACAGGTACATGTTGGTGCTGTCGCCAATAAGAGTCTGGTCGATGGGACCAGTGCTGGATCCCGAGATGGTGCCAGTGAACAGAGGCTTAGCCGCGGACCATCCATTCGCGTTGGTCGGGTTGCTCGACGTGCGGTACGAGAACGCAGTGGGACCCCACTGGTGAGCGAGGATCCAGGTGCTCTTCGGTGCAAAGTAGAAGAGCGTGGGCGCCACGGCAGTGGAGCTCATGCCAGTCTGGGCTGCGCTGGCCAAAGCAGACCAATCCGTGACCGGAGCAAAGGCGAACGAACCGTAAGCCGAACCAGAGTAGTCGGACCCATACACGATGTGCTGGCCATTGTAGACGGTGGAGGTGAAGTCCTTCAGCGACGCCCACCCGTTCTTCGGGCTCGCCAGCGGTCCCTGATCCTTCCAGACGTACTTCGAAGGAAGAGCGCACGTTGCACGCTCCTCGCAATCAACCCGAGCCTCGAGCTTGTTGATCTCAACCGGTGCTGCGGAGGCCAACAAAGCAATGCTGGGAAGCAGCAGGCTGACCATGGAAGTGACGGACTTCATCTTGAACGCTCCTTTCCAGAAGGAGGCTTTGGACTGAAGTGCTCGAAAGAAGTGAAGTGAATTCTGTAGCCCGGAGTCACAAGAAGGAGTGGATGGGCGAGCCAACTTAGAGGCTACTTCGATTCTTATACATACTCTCGTCGCATTACTACTACTACCGAAACAGATGCAACCGACCACTTCGCCTACAGTATCCGAACTCCCTCCAACATCTGGTTCGTGGAAAGCCAACGATGAAACAGGAGCATGACCTTGTCACCTGGTGGATATCTCATGGCCTCGACTTCTAGGCGAGGTCGCGCTACGCCAAAGTTACTGTAACACTGTCGCAGCCACGGCTAAAGAACGTCGAGAACGTGGCACCTCCGTTTCGTTTGAAGTGGTTTGGGGAGGTCGGGCAATATATGTTCGGGACTGCTCATCTCCCGTCGGCGTGCGGCGCCGTTCGACGATATTCCCGGGGTCCTACCGGCTGACGTCGAACTGCAGACCTCTCAACTTCCATCACAATAACAAGCAACACCGAGAAGACGATTATTGATGTGTCTATGGGCACGGCAGGAATTCGACTGGCATCGAAAGTGCTTGCAGGCCTGCCCTCTCCGTGAAAGGAACGATGCCATATTCCTCGCGAGCTTGCAAGTTCCAACACGAAGCACGAAACATTACGCTCATGTACGACTTCATCCGCAGCTGTCTCTGGATAAATCGTGAGTACGTCGATACTCCACCGTCGTGCAGCTCTCTCCCCAGGAACACTTCCCCATCTCCGCATGGAGAAGGCGTTAGAAGCTCATGACAAGCTTCCTGAGGAATTCTTGGGCGCCGGACTACCACGAAGAGTATCGGGGCAAACCTTGGCTAAAAGCTCGCGCATACTGGCCTGGCGCCGTTGACTCTGTCCTGCAGTACTGCTCTCCTATCTGCAAGGGCGGTGCAGTCACCTCTCCAATGCTATTCATGAGCTCCGACATGAGGGGAATGGACTGCATCTTTCCTGCATCAACCGCTGGAGGAGTAATGATCACCGCGTGCAAGTACAATAATACCTTCCCTTCTCTCCTTCGCACCGTCCGTCTTCTCGTCTCGCAGCTTGACTTTAACAAGCTACCTTGCTGATGATGAAAAACCTCATTGGGACACCGGCGTGGCTGGGCCTCCTGCAAGTAGCAGCTGCCCAGCTACAGTCAGGAATCTACACACACTACCCCGACTGTGTCAATGGACCCGAGCTGCTTACGAGCAACTTGGTCTGCGATCCCAGTGCCAGCCCCGCGGACCGTGCTGCGGCGATCATCAATGCCATGAGTAGGAGACACAAAGCCGAGGCTCGAGAACTGATGGCTGACTGCTTTCACGATAGACATCACCGAGAAGTTGGCCAACCTCCTCGATGTAGCCAACGGGACCGAACGTCTCGGCCTCCCAGCATATGAGTGGTGGTCTGAAGCGCTGCATGGTGTTGCGGGCAGTCCAGGCGTCAACTTCACCGACGAGGGAGACTACAGCTATGCTACCAGCTTCCCGATGCCAATCCTGTTCTCGGCTGCATTCAACGACGAACTGGTTCTTGATATCGCTACAGTGATCTCGACAGAGGCCAGAGCATACTCGAACGCCGCACGCGGAGGTCTAGATTACTTTACTCCCAACATCAACCCGTTCAAGGACCCCAGATGTGGGTAGCACAATATGAAGTCAACGGAAAGAGCGTTCTAATGTATTTACTAGGGGGTCGTGGTTCCGAGACTCCCGGCGAGGACCCCACACGCATCCAGGGATATGTCAAGAGTCTCCTCATTGGTCTAGAGGACACAGACAATGGCGCATTCAACACCAGCGGTAGTGGCTTCAAGAAGATGATCGCAACCTGCAAGCATTTCGTGAGTCCTATGAGGGTCGCTTGTTGAATATTCAGCTGACACATCTTCGCTTCCCAGGCAGGCTACGATCTTGAGGACTGGGAAGGCAATATTCGTTATGGATTCGACGTTCGTTAGGATTCGACGTTGCTTAGGACTAAAGACCGCTTGCTGACCCGAATGATTTGGTAGGCATTTATCACAACACAGGACTTGGCGGAGTACTATCTGCCGCCGTTCCAGACCTGTGCGAGAGACCAAAACGTTGGCAGTATTATGTGCTCTTACAATGTGAGCCCTGACCTTTAGCCACGTTGATGAACTGAAGCTGATCCAAGTGACAGGCTATCAATGGTGTACCTGCTTGCGCGGACAGCTACCTCCAGGAGACAATTCTGCGCGAGCACTGGGGTTGGGTCAAGGATAACAACTACATCACCAGTGACTGCAATGCTATCTGGGATATATTTGCAAACCGTAAGTCGAGTAGCTTGGCAGAAAATCACTGTGAACCTATGCTGACACTTGCACTAACTACTCCAGACAACTACACGACAAGCAGTGCCGCCGCCGAAGGGATCTCACTAGTCAACGGTTGCGACAATGCCTGCATCGTAAGTGACAAACGAAACTCTTGGTTGCGTGCGACATCATCTCCAGACCGTCGTGTAGCAACGAGCGACGGCCATCGGCTCCAGCATACTGTTCTCCGTCAAGCCGATGACATGTCTCGCGGCCAGTTCAAACCCTTATGGCTATAGGAGACCTCGCTAATCCTTACGTCCATCGCTTTTAGGTAGCCAACACTTACGTTACCGACGTAAACGGAAGTTACTACGGGGGCTTCGTGTCCGAGGAAGTGATCACGACCGCTCTCATCCGACAGTACGAGGCCCTTATCATTGCCGGCTACTTCGACCCTGCGGCAAGCAACCCGTACAGAGCCATCGGTTGGGATCAGGTCAACACTCCGCACGCTCAAGAACTTGCGAGGACCGCAGCTACTGAAGGCATGACACTACTCAAGAACGATGGAATACTTCCCTACAAGTTCGCCAACGGCACGGACTGTAAGGTAGCTCTAATCGGCATGTGGGCGAACGCTTCCTACCAGATGCAGGGCGGCTACAGTGGACCGGCACCGTATGTCCACTCACCGCTGTACGCCGCTCAACAGCTGGGGCTCGACCATGTTTACGCAAACGGTCCAATCAACCAGTCGACCCTGACGAGCAACTACTCAGATGCAGCGATGAGCGCCGCCGAGTCCGCCGATGTGATCCTATACTTTGGTGGCATCGACATCTCGGTGGAGTCGGAAGCCATGGATCGCTACCAGATTGCTTGGCCACAGTCGCAGCTCGACCTCATCAGCCAACTCGCTAGCTTGGGTAAACCTACGATCGTCCTGGAGCTCGGCTCGATGCTCGATGCAACGCCGTTGCTTGACAACAAGAACATATCGGCTCTAGTATGGGCAGGATACCCCGGACAAGACGGTGGGCCTGCTGCCTTCGATATTCTCACCGGCGCAGTCGCACCTGCAGGTCGTTTGCCGGTCACAATGTATCCTGCTGATTATGTCAACCAAGTACCGATGACCAACATGAGCCTTCGATCTGGTCCAGGCAATCCTGGACGAACCTACAAGTGGTACGACGACGCTGTTCTGCCTTTCGCCTACGGTTTGCATTACACTGAATTCAAGGCGTCCTTCTCAGGTGGCGCGCCAAGCGGTTACCACCATGGCAGCGGCAACGGATGGGGCCATGGCAATGGCTGGGGCAGCGTTGGCGCGCACGGGCAGTACAGTATCCAAAGCTTGCTGTCTGGCTGCTCAGAAGCACACCCTGATCTATGCGGGTTCCCGTCCGTGGCCATCTCAGTACATAACACTGGAGATGTGACCTCGGACTACGCCGCTGTGCTATTCTCCAACACCACCGCTGGTCCAGCGCCATACCCGCTGAAGTCACTTGCCAGCTACACTCGCCTTCACAGTGTAGCGCCTGGACAGACTGCACACGCAAGCTTGAACATGACTCTTGGCGTGCTTGCAAGAAGAGACGAGAACGGCAACCAGATCCTGTACCCCGGCGAATACAACCTGTTGTTGGACGTTCCGACGCAAACAACAATGAGTTTCCGCCTGACTGGACAGGCCGCCGTGTTGGACCAGTGGCCTCAGCCACCAGCGAACCAGACCTTCAGTGCAGCCGAAGACTGCCCGCTGTACGGTCCTTGCGCAGCGCTGGGCCAGCCAGTAGAGTAGGGCAGTCGAGAGCAGGCAAGGGTGTATGCCATTAGGGAGGGTGAAACTGCTGTAGATCATCAAGGTATAAACACGCCTGCTTCGCGAGCAGCAGTGTGAGCTACAAGCACATCTACTTTTTGTAAAACAAGCGATGCCCCTGCGTATCCGTGTCAGGCTCTAAACAATAATTGTGTCATCGAAATGGCTGGTCTATGTCACCTCAAATCCTCCGATAGACCATGCGAAACCATGAATTTACTTTACCCTTGCCTTCACCCATCGCCTCAACATCCTTGACATCTTCGCCAGCTGCTACTGGCCTGCCCTTGATACACTCTCTCGGAGACTGACAAGCTGGCACAGCATCAGTCTGATGGCGTGAAGATTGCACATGGTTTGCATTGCCTGCGGATCTTCGCCTCGTGGTTGCAGTTGTCTTTGATCAAGAGATCAAGACTAAGGCCGAGACGATGTCAGATCACCACGAAACCAGCGGGTGTACAATCAATGCGGACATGGTGAAGTCGGGTCCATACCAGAGTGGAGTGGGCTCGCCTGTTGAGCAAGTGTCACTGATGACCACCATTAGAAGACGCATCGGGCATGTTCGCATTCTTGTCGCTGAGCTTCGAGTCGTCGGGTTCCTACTGGTATGAGTCTGAGTGGTGTTCGACATGATGTGCGTGCTCAAGTGGTGCAAGAGATGAGTGCAGTTACGAATCAATGGTAATGAACGATGCCCTCCTCACTGACGCAGATATGGCCCAAGCCTCGTCTCCGTTGCTTACGGCGGTTGCGTAAGAGTAGTTGATTCGGATTGGTGCGCTGCAGCATGATGCGGTGAGCGTCACTTGCTTTGCAGCAGGCGAGTTTAGAGATGGCAGTGCTCTCCGAAGTGCGGCCAGATGGGTGTGGTTGCTAGTAGTGGGCCTTGCTCATTGAACCGTTGAGCGTCCAGCACTAAACTATGTTGAATCATGTTATTTAAGTCAAGCGTAGACCACCACTGCTGTCAGTATCTACCATGCGTGCAGGGCAATGATCTCGCCATCCACAATAGCAAAAGGTTAGTTATTGTCTCCCAAGCCACCCAGAAATCAGTTCCACCGTATCAATAGCATAACTCCACAATAGCCACGATCCATAGCTTTCGAACTGAAAGCTAGACACTTCCGTTACATCTCGTGTTCATCTTCATCATCGCGTTACACATCGCACACCCTCAATTCGTGCCACACGACCCTCGCATCGCACCATGTCCAGCTACAAGACCACGGTGCCCTCCTTCCAGCTCTCCGGCGTCAGTGATGCGAACCTCAAGGTTCTCTGCCGTGCGCGAGGCATCAGCGTTAATAGGCTGAGTCGGTCGTGGTCGCTGCGCATGCGTCTGGCCAAGGACACGGAACAGGCCATCGTATATGATGGGTTGACAAACTACAGCTCTGCTAAAGAAGGTGGGAGAGAGGAGGCTGGACTAGTACGTAGGCCAGCAGTCAAGAAAGGACAAGCAGCAACGAAGCTCACCATATCGTTGTTCTGTAGCACGAATGCCATCAGCAACGCACACCTCATCAATGTCCTCGAAGACGCGGATAGAGCACGAACGTTCCACCGCTTCCAAGAACTGCCTGCCGAGCTACGAAACATGGTATGGACTCCTAGACTCCAGCAGGTTGAAACATGCTGAGTCTGGCAGGTGTACGGCTATGCTATCAATGATTTCGTGTCAGCAGTGGAGCTCCGACATCCTGCTCGCATGCCCGCTGTCTGCCAGACTTCCAGGACTGTCAGGAGGGAGGCGGTGTGGGTGCTCAGGCATGCTGGGTACAAGGCCAATTTCACGGGCTTGAGTCTCGGGGTCGTCATTGTTGCCGAGACGCAAGAAGGTCCGAAGATGGTTCGAGATCGCAAGAAGGCAACTTGTCGCAAGTCGGGAGGGGTCGGATGGGAGAGTCTGATGTGGTAGCTGGAGGCGTGTTGAGAAGACTGTGGTGACGGTCCTTGGGTTGTGGGAGAGAAGGGCATCCTGGCCCCCACTCCCGAGACGCCGCACTGCACCGCACCGCACCGCATGGCCTCAGACGTCAATGCCAAAAAGTAAGGTACATACACATTTCGCAATACACACCGCAACCATGTCCATCTGCCTGCGCTGTCTCAAGCGCGCTCTCATACTTCCCGAGCTTTCATCACCACGCGCTGCATTCTCAACCTCGGCCTCCCTGCACGCCAACCCAACCAAAAAGAAAGCCGTCGTCCCCAAAACGCTCGCCAAAGCCGGCCGCACCCTCCGCCTTGCAAAGAACAAACGTGTCGTGACTGCTCGTCCTCCAGCTGCCGGCGAACGGAAAGCCTTGCGCAAGAAAGTGGTGCTCAGCAACACGAATGCGCTTGAAGTGCCTGGATTAGCAGAGCTGAGTACCGACACAGTACGGGATGGCGCCAAGTTGAAGGCGTTGGAGGGCAAGGTGGTAGGCTTTGGTACGGAGACGGTTGATGCGTTGCGCTGCCTGGAGGGCTTCAAGCCGGGACAAGGCTGGCATCTGTTCAGACGGCCTGCTGCTTTGCTCCGGAAAGATGGTGTGGAGATGGGTGAAGCGATCCAGCGCGCCAGAGAGGAGAAGACTGTCGAGAGGCGAGTCGTGTTTGGTGATAAGGCGAGTGGGAAGAGCGTTTTGCTGCTTCAGAGCATGGCAATGGCTTATCTGCAGGGCTGGGTGGTGATACATTTTCCTGAGGCACGAGACATCACCAACGCGCAGACACCCTATGAACCCGTACAAACAGCAGACGGCAAGACCGCCTACGTCCAGCCACGGTACATCGCCTCCATACTCTCGAATATAGCGGCTGCGAACCGGGCATTACTCAACGACCTGCGCATCACCCAGCAGCACAACCTACCTATACCGCTGCAGAGCAACATCTCTCTCACACGTCTGGTAGAGCTCGGAGCCAACGACGCACAACTCGCATGGCCTATCTGGCAAGCTTTCCTCTCCGAGATCACCGCTCCCTCTCAGCCCGAGAAGCAAGGCGGCCTGCGACCTCCAGTCTTCGTCGGCATGGACGGCGTAGACCACATCATGCGCATGTCCGCGTACCTAGATACGGACATGAAGCCTATCCACGCCCACGATCTGGCTATCGCGCAGAGTTTCACGGCCATGCTTTCCGGCAAGACACATCTAGCCAACGGTGGCATGATCATGGCCGCTACCTCTGGCTCTACAAGGCCAAGTGTACCTACACTGGATCACTTCCTCGCCCGCGCATACGCACTTGGCCACGCAGAACCACTCAAAGCCATGCGGGGCGCTCTCCTCGAACAAACCAAAGTCACCGTCTACGACGGCGATCTCGCGCCTCTGGAGCAGCTGAACACGAGCGCGATGCACCCGGAGGTGGCAGCGCAGGTCCTGGAGTTGAAGTACGGCATCCATCACCTCCAGGAGAACGATGCTAGTCTGGAGAAGCTGCAAGGGTTCTTGCAGAGGTTCAAGGTTCGGTTGCCGAAAGCGGCGGTTTGGGATGATTATTTGCTCAAGGATGAGAATGTGGCTGCGGTGATGGAGAGCGGTGTGGGCGTAACGAAAGTAGCGGGGTTGAGTAAGAACGAGGCGAGGAGTGTGATGGAGTACTACGCTCGCAGTGGGATGCTCAGAGGCTCACCAGTCACCGAAGGCTTGGTGGGCGAGAAGTGGACATTGAGTGGTGGGGGTATTGTTGGGGAGTTGGAGAAGGGTACGGTTGGTGTGAGGTTCTGATCCGGATTCGAGTGGCGGGAGGTGTGTTTTGATATACTACTGTACACTTACAAATGCCACACTCACGAGGCAAGAGTACACTGCGGCTTCCGAATGAGATAAGCACAACTCATACTCATACTGACCAACTCATCTCAGCAATCCCTTCGAGACAGCTATCCGCTACGAAAGGACGGCCACGGCTTGCTTCAGCTTTTCCTGTCATCTTGGATTTTCCACTCCGAATTCTCAACTCGTTATGAAGGGCCTTCATCGCAATGTCCATCGTCGACATCATGGCTGTGTTGCATTACCTGGTACACAATGGCGGTCTCTTCGTGTTGAACCTTCGCCAGTCCCGGCGGATGATGGTGCCATTGAACACTGTGTTGCACCACACCGCCAGGTGCTTTCGGTCATGCTCGCGATTCGCCGCAATCTGGGATACAAGATCTGCCAGACCTACCTGTCGCTGCATGTAAGCCAGGTAAAGCAGAATACGGCGATGTGCAGCGCGGGCATTTTGGCGGCAACAGTGATAGGGATGTTTGCTGGTCATTACAGCAGCTCGAGGCTACGGCGGCGATGCGGACGTTCAGCAGGTGCCGGTTCATGGTGAATAACCTTGCTCACAGACAAAACCTTGACTGCAGATTGATCCGGAGATGCTTGGTTGGCAACGGTCGGCCGATATGCCTTGAACTGGGGATACACATCAAGTCCAGGGGTTCATAGAAAGGGGTTCGGCTGATATGATCGTTTGTTCATCATACTGTACACCTTTATACAAGCTTGATTGGCAGTGTTCAACCCACTGGTACTGTCACAGCGTCACTGCTTCTTGACGCTCTACAACGCAAGACCAGCAACCTGACTTCCAGCCCATTGTACACAGAACCTCTCAATCCAACACGCAATCATGATCAATCCGGGTCTTTCAGCGCAGGGCGGATGCGGTCTGGGCCCAATCCGGAGAAATAGACCTTCATCGGTGGCTCTCTCGTACGCTTCGTTGGCTTGGGCAGGCTCTGCACCATAGCATCGGTCGTCGTTTCGAACGACAGACCGCTGTAGAGTTTCGGCGCCGGGATAGGAGTGGAAGCTTGTATGTCAGCCCAGTCCATCTCCAGGCCGGCGCGCATTTTCGGCTTTTTCACGACCGCAGCTTCGGGGAATGGCATTAACGAGGCTTCCTGGTCGATGTCGTCCTCATGCTTCACGGAGACGAGGGTGTTTGTAGGCTGAACCTTGCCATACATGCCATGCTCCTGCAAGAACTGCTGGACCTGCACGTTCATGCCTCCCTGCTCCAAACTCTTCGCTAGCCTCACTACTTTGAGCCCCTCCAGCGATCTTGCCCTCGACAAAGCCACGTACACTTGTTGGGGCTCGAAGCTGCTGTTCAGATCAACAACAACCCTGCTGAGCGTCATACCCTGGCTTTTGTGAATGGTGATAGCCCAGGCAGCAAGCAACGGCATCTGCGTCCGACACAACGAGCTGTATGGCTGCTCGCTACCGTGCTCGCTGTTCTGGCATTGCGCATAGATGGGCTGAATATGTCCATTGTGGAACTCAACAACAGGCCACTGCGTCACAGCGTTTCTGGCAATGAATGCACGCAGCTGTGCCTCGAGCATAACCTCCCGCGCAGTCAGTTTGGCTTCATCCTTGCCACCGCCCTTCTGTGGAAATCCAGCGGAGACTTTCGGTGGGAAGACTTTCTGGTCAGAGTGTGGTTCGAAGCCAATGATGCGTCCTTGGCTCCCGTTTACGAGGCCAGTCGTGAAGTCGAGGTTGACGAGAAGGATCACAAGCTGACCGACCTTGAGCTGTACGTCCTCCTCGAAGCGGTGATCTTTCAGCGCTTTCAAAGGACCTTCCGGTTTGTCATGGTACAGTCGCTTGCTGTACCGTTCTGGGAGATCCCGCTCATCTTTGTTGCGCCAAATGAAGTCGTCATGGCACTCGTAGGCCCGAGGAGTGGTCGGCAAGGCGTTAAAGTGACGCATGTTCTCGGCCTGCACTTCGCCCTTGCGTGGGAGCAGCTTGACAGCACCCACAGGATCGGGCTTCGGCCGCAGCAGCATCGAACGATCTGTTTCGTTCAGGACGTGACCATATCGACACTTCTGTAAGATGTCAATGAAGGTCTGATCGCTCTGACGGTGGATGTGTTCCAGATTGAAGTACTGGAACTCGCAAGCGGTCCAGGCTGAGCTGCAAAAGGCCCACTTGTCTTGGTCGCGATACACCTGAGAGTAGGTCAGCCTTTGCCCAATAAGCTGCACCAGAGGACAAATGATTCTCGGAGTGGTTGTTTCACTTCGAGCCACACGGGCATTCAGATCACTTACCACTTTACACTGCGGACATGTCAGATCTTTCCCATCCTGTCGCTTGTGTCCCGGAAGCTCGTCGCCACCACACTGCAAGCAGAACTCGAAAGGCTTCACGGGTGGTAGCTGACAGAAATCTCCAGTGACAATGATCTGTGCGCCGCCGAAAGGCAAGTTGTAGTTTCGTGGAGAACGCAACGGCCGGCCGTCCTCGGATCGCCAATGCCGCCGCACCTCGCGCATCATGAGGTCAAGCCGGATGAACATGTCACGCTCAACCATGGAGATCTCATCTATGACTAGGACATCAGTCCTACATAATCGCTTGGTCACACTCTTGTTCCACGACTTGTTGATGAACTTATCCAGTGTATCTTTGCGAGAGTCGGGATGGAAGCCACCGTAGGCGAATCTGCTCAACGGAAAAGGTGTCAGCTTGTCCAAGTGTCTCTGCATCACCGCATCTTTCTCAAGCGCCGGCATCTCGACAGGATCAACATCATAAGAAAGCACACAGAGACTGAAGATACAGTCTTGAGCAGTACGTACATTGTAGTGCCACCCACGTTGAGTGCCGCAATACCAGTAGGTGCCACGATGTCGACATGAGCACCACGTGCCCTCAGCTTCTTGACGAATGATTTGAGTACAGTGGATTTGCCTGTGCCAGCAGATCCAGTGTAGAAGACGTTGGCACCGCCCACGATGCTGTCGATCAATCGATTCTGCTCGTCGACCAGTGGTGGCTCGGGCTCGCCATTCGATAACGGGCGGGGTGCAGAGGTAGGTATGATATTCATGAGCGGTGGCGAGCCGGACCTCCCCGGCGGTGCGCTTGACATGCTTGAGAGCTGAGATGACGGTGGTGAAGTGCCGAAGGGTGGCTGCTGTTGCACTTGAAACTTTGGCTGAGTTCGGCAGTCCTGACACTTCCAATTATATCCGGGTTTCGGCCGCCCAGCACAGATGTAGTGGAAAATGCGCACTCTGCAATTATCGTTCGCACAATTGACATGGTTCCCGTCGGCTAGTACCGGTTCTTTGCATCTCCAGCATGTGATCATGGCTTCGAGCTGTGACGAGGGCGGTGGTGGTGGCAGACCTTGCGTCGCACCAAGCGGGATCGTCGTATATGGGGTATATCGGCATATGTCGGTCGTGCTCTCGAATGCAAGCATGTGCAGTGGGACATGCTGAAGATCTTGCGTAGACGCTTGGCTCAATCTGAACGTCTCCAGATCTGGTTTCTTCGGCTGCACAGAGGAGGCAAGAGTTGACGCATCTGGAGGTGGTAGGTGGTTACTTGGAGCAGCAGCACGGCTATCCCGCAAGACGGATTCATGCTCGTCCTCCAATCGGCTTGGGGGAGTAGTCATATTACCATGACGGCGAGGTGCTTGCGGCATGGGCCCCGGAACGATCGGGCTCAGAGCATGGGCACGTGGCGTGAGCGCTACTCGCGCGAGTCCCAAAACCTTCCGTGGCTTGCCAATATCCCGATGTTGGCCCTTCTCCTGGATCAACAAGTTCTGCGGTAGAGGCTGCATGGTCCAGTCCACCTTGTACGCAGGTCGATCACAGGCGGCCTTAAGGAGCACTCGGAGCTTCCGTGCGATCTCTTTGTTCTCAATGCCAGGCAGCCTATTGCCTTTCAGCCAAGCACGATTGACATAACTCATGAAGGCTGGGCGATCGATGTGGTTGGTCGAAGCTGAGCGTGACTCTGCATCCTTGGTCTTCTTCTCGCTCCGCTCGGCAGCCCATCGTTCCGCAGCACTTCGAGTGCTGAAGAACTCTTGTTCCTTGAGAGGATAGTGCTTGGTCTGCTCGTCGGCATCGGCTTGGGTTTCATATACGCCCGGCCACCAGCCAACTCTCACAGCATAGTACTCGCCATCTGGCTGGAGGCCGGTGGCCTGGCCAGTAAGTACGGATGTCGAAGGCTGCGGTCGCACACCTGGCGCATTGGGAGCCGTACTATGGGAAGCAGCTGAACCATGTTGCTCCGCACGACCATTGCGCTGCGGTGCTGGTGCACTGTCCAGCTGGTGCAGTGCTGCTGACTTGGCAGGTGATGAATGCAGCAGATCGTCCGGCACCTCGACCTCCCGAGGCAACACAGCGGAGACTCGACGGTCAAGTAGGACTTCCGGTTCATCGTCGTCGTCGTTATCGTCGCAAGTCAAGTCGACAACCGTGGCCCGTCCTGCGATCTTGACCGGCGATAGTGGCCTCGGGTGGGCCGCACGACTCGCAGTCGTAATCCGACAGTGCAATGCCTCGTCGAGCTCCCGTTCCAGCTCCATCCGTGTGGCGGCGGAGCCAATAGGGGGTATGCTCCTGTCCACGGCAGTCGGGCTAGCTCGCGGAGGTCCATCCCGATCCAGCTTCGTGCGCTTATGCTTCGCCTCTGTCTTCTTCGTTGACGACTTTCTCTTCTTGCTCTTCTTTCCACCATCCTGCTGCGCCGAAGCCTCGATACTCGGAATCTCTACCACTGCTAGTCCAGTCAGTGGGTTGTCGAGAGAGCTGAATTGTGGCATGCTGCCTTCGACGGATTGAAGAGACATATAGTGCGCTCCAACACTAGCGAGTGAATGGTATCCAACAAATAGCCGCCATGTCGATGCGATGCAATGCAATGCAGCCCTGCCAGGAGACGCGTGAGGTCGACGCGATAAGCTTCCGGCTGCCTCGGCTCAGCGGAAATATGTAGGGCCGGGCATTGGAGCGTGCCTTCCATCTTCGACTTCACCTCTTCCGTTCACTCTGTAACAATTTGGTTACAAGATTTGCCGACATCATGGCGAAGCGCCTTCACAAAGAACACGATGACAATTATCCTAACGGATATCAGAAAAGAGCCAAGAAGCGCAATGTAAGTATTAACACTCGATATCAATCGACATCCATTTAACAGAGTTGCAGTACCCAACCGATGCGCACGAAAAGCATTCCCGCGAAGACAGTGATAAGAGCTATGCTTGGCCGCCCATAATAATGAGCACGAGGACACGACGAGTAAGCATCACACCATGGATGGTTCGAACGTAGCAAGCCGCTGCTGACTTGCCGCCGAAGTATATCAATGGTCCAACGGCGACGGTATGTGGGCTCTTCAGGCTCCCCACTGAGCTCCGGAATGCGATCTACGAGTATGTGTTGCCCCAGGGCAAGAAGATCATCTTCAGCAAGGACAAGCCACTCAAAGTGCCGGCACTTCTACAAGTCTGCAGTAAGATCCGCAACGAAACACGCGACATGTTCTATGTGGGGAACAAGCTTGTGATCGTGACTAAGAAATGTGCCCCAGGACTCTGCATATCCTGGAAACGGCATTGTCGCGCCCTGGGTCTACGGGACGACAAGATCGGGATCGTCATCATGGGCAAACCCGATTGGACGAATCTCATGGCGTGGTGCAAGGCGATGATAGAGGACGATGCCATTTCTCCAATGTTTGTCAATGTCAACACGACGTCTCTACATGAGCAGCAGGCCGCGGCGGTCATGAGTGCGGCGTTCAATATTGCGGAGCGCACCCGAGACAAAGGGGAGACTTGGGCCGATTGCATGCCTGCACTCGCAGATCTGAGGGCCGTGGTATGTGGATATAATCCAATTTGGCGTTAGTGCGCTCAATCAGATCTCCGAGCTGCTCGTGGCAAGCACGAGGAGCCAGCAATGGCAGCAATGGCAAAGAAGTATGGATCTTCTGTGGTTTAGCATGTCAGCATACGCTGCGTTACCGAAGGGCAAACTGAGGAGATGGGAGAGCATGCAGCTGTCGAATTGATAGATTGAGAGCGAGCGATCAAAGCTCGCAGGCTTTGGTATTCATACGGCCAGAGCAGTCACCAATCCCACAACCCCACCCATCCCAATCAACGCCGCCCTGATCCCGTTCAACCTCCCAAACTTGCCCAGCAGCTCCCTGACCTCTTTATCATCCTCATCAGAAGACTGCTTCTCCGTCCGACCCTGCGGATTGCTCAGATCCGTCAGCTCATCCTTAGCACTCCTTGCATTCACCGAGTCCTCCGCACTCCGCTGACCAGGCTTGACATAACCGTCCTTCGCACTCTGCTTGCTTGGAGCACCACCCAGATCCTCATTCTTCTTAATGAGAGCGAAGTTAGTCGGTATCATCACTCCCGTCATAGGTGCGATGCTGATGGCCAGGATGGCAGCAGCGAGGTAGCCGCTAACTTTGCCCCCCTTCAAGACATGGCTGAGTATATCCGTCAATTGCACGCCGCGAGGTAGGCTAGAGTAGGCCAGGTAGCCGAAGCCAGCGCTGGAGATTGCGGCAGCTTGTGGGGCCGTGTGAGAGCCGCGCGAGAAGAGCCAGCGAGTCATGGATAGTGAGCGTGATGCTGGTTGTGATTGCAATAGGGGCACGTCAAAGAGAGATAGAGTTGCGATGCCGCCGGAGGCGAACAGGGCGAGGGAGATGCTGAGGACCTGGACGGCGGTAGTGGTGGTGGCCATGGTGAGATGTGGTGGTGTGAGATCAGAGTCAGTACGTTACCTTGCAAGTCCTTATGTTGATGCAACGGGTTCTGCGGATTTTGATATATCCCGAGTCGGGTTGTTTGAGTTCAGGTTGTTTTTGGCATGTGAAAGTGACCTCTTGTGACGTCGTTCGGCTCGCGGAAAAGCCGAGTTCCGTACTGTACATGTGAATTTGATCAACATCCTAACCTCATCTTTGTACTATCATGGCCAAAGAACAGAACCCAGTCGCCGCCCAGCGCAAAGCCGACAAGCAAAAAGAGATCGCGAAGTCGAAAAAGGTCCAGCAAGGTCAGCGCAACGAGAAGCTCGCCAAGCGCAACCCGGAGCGCTTGCAAAAGCAGGTCGATGAGCTGAAGGAGCTTGAGTCGCGTGGAGCGCTGAGGCCGAAAGACAAGGAGACACTTGGGCAGCTGGAGCGTGATCTGAAGGGTGTGAGGAAGGCGAGAGAAGTGCTCGGTGTCAAAGATGAGCGCCCGAGGCGCGATGGCGCAAGCGCGCGACCTGCAAAAGATACGTGGGAGAAGAGCGATGTGAGACAGGAGCAGCGAGATCGACGACAGCAATTAGGTAAGCGGAGACGAGATGATGATCCTGCAGAAGAGTCAGGCGGCGACACAGATCCGGAGGTGCGGCGCATACCCATGCCCAAGGACACACCACCACCAATTCCGCGCGAGCACTTCCACGAAGCAGGAGGGAGCAACGGGAATGGACCACGACAGCCACATGCTCTGCCCAGCAAACCTATACCCGTAGCTCCAGCTCAGACGACATACAGCTCCGCGCCACAAATCCGCGATCTGAAGAAAGAGGCTACGCGATTCATGCCTGCGATCGTGTCGCAACAGCGAAAGCGAGTCAAAGGGCAGGGACGCCTGCTTGAGCCGGAGGAGGCAGACAAGCTGGAGAAGAGCGGATATGTGGCTGCTCAAAAAGCAGCGGATGAGGCCAGCTTGGAGGCGAAATTCGAGCAGGTGAGCCGTGAGGTCAGAGCGGAGGGTCTGGCGGGCAAGGATTTGGACGAGGAGGCAAGACGGTTCGAGGAGGAGTTGGGCGAGATATATCCGGATGATGCGCTGGAGGTAGGAGGTGGAGGCGGTCGGAGAGGAGTGCAGATGGAGGAGGTTGAGGATGAGGGGACGTAAACGTCTGACTAATGACCTCTTGTCTACGTACCTGTGGAGTGCGCAATCAAAGTTGCGACATCTGTTTCAACAAGCATTGCATGAAGTTGCTACCTGGGCCAGCCGATAAGGACGGGTGGGCATCTCTGCACTGTCCTCAAACGAGGAGGACGTAAGATTGACTGCAGTAGTCTATACGTACGAGATGTGGTCGGGAGTCAGATCTTTCCGGACGATGCTCTGCCTGAGCCTGGACTACATCACTCACATCTCTGCCACGACGAGGGTTGCGTTGCTGCCAACAGTCAATCACAGTTGAAGTCCAGAATGGAAGGGCTACTAACGGTGGTACTGTGGGAGATGCTTGTCATCCGCACCACCTCGCCTACCGCCTCACTCCCAACCCGGCCTTTTCGTACACAGCATCCACGATACCCATGACCGCCTCGCTCTCCTCCATGCCAACCCATGGTGACCCTTCCGGCACCGAACTTGCGCTTTGTACAGCCCTCACCTTGTCCACGAACGCCTCCAGCTGGTATCGATACGTCGTCCACCACTCTTCACCTCTCGTGCCCCACTGCGGCCCATCTTTGTACGCAGTGTGCTTCGTCACTTCTCCTGTCGTCTTGGAAGTGACCGTGATATTGCTGCTTAGCCACGGAGCCGGGAAGTTCGGAAATTGGATGGTGGCCTTCTGCAGCTCAATAACGATCACGTTGTCCCGCTTACTGAACGGTATGATGAAGCCCCATAGCCAGGGTACCGCAAGGTCGGCTTCTGTATGGCAGCGCACGGAAGTCTTTCCTGGAGCTGTGATCGTGTAGTCCACCGTCATTGCCTCATCGATCTTGCTGTCTCGAGCGTTGACGCGAGGCTGTGCGGATATGATCTCGATCTTTGCATCCTGGAGAGTAGGCACTGCAAAGTAGCTCGTCCCGCTGAAGACGTATATCAGATCCATGCAACTCCCGCCGGCGAGCGCGTACTGGAATCGTATGTCGTCTTTCGAGAGAAAATGAGCTGGTATTGGCATGCGGGCCCGGACCTCTTCCACATCACCATACTCGCCACTCTCGACTAGCGACTTCACCAGATGGGCAGCGGGATGAAACCTCCAATGAAACGCCTCAAGTACCACTTTTCCGGTCTCCTCACTCACACGCTTAATCTCGCGGACCTGCTCTGCATTGGACGCTATCGGCTTCTCGACCAGGACATGCTTGCCAGCTCGCAGCGACTTTATCGTCCACTCCGCATGCAGTCCGTTGGGGAGTGGGATGTATACAGCTTCGATTTCCGGATCCGCGAGCAGGTCTTCATAAGTGGCATAGGCTCGGGCATGCAGCAGCTTGGAACGCTTGATCTGTGCTTCCGCTTTGGCTTTGAAGCGAGCGGCAATGCCGGAGATGACAATGTCGGGATGTGTGGATACTGGGTCGAAGATGGCAGAAGGGTTGATGGCTGCGGCACCGAGGACACCGAGACGGAGCGGTGAGTTGGTCTTTTTGATCGAAGCAGCGATCTTGGACAGGCCGTTGCGCCAGTTGTGGAAGCCGACAGCTAGCTTGTGATATATCAGTACTTTTGACGAGACACTTGAAGGCCGATAAACTATACATCAAGGATCCATGACATCGTGATTTCCGTTTCGACGAGCGATCAACCTTTGTGACCTACCTGCATCTACGAAAGTCTAAATAAGCGGGAAGGGCCAATGTTATATCGTTCATAGACTGGAAGTGTGTTTCATATACTGTACCGAATGTTCCACCGACCGGACGAATTACGATAGCAAGCCTCGGTGAACGCAGAAGCTCTGATGGAGCTATCTGTAGTGAATACAAGGCGGGGACGGGGACGGAAAAGGAATCCTGAACGGACATTTCTACCTTAGGGTTTACGAACAGGAGTTTGCAAACCGGTGTTGTGTGTCTTCCGAGTGCACCGAGATTCGATCCTTGGGTATCATCGACCGACGTGCCTGGATCAAAGTGCGCAACATGGAGTCTCTGCAAATGGGACATGACGATTCAATCGGCGTTATACTCATTGAACCTGCGCTGACCTGGTGGAGATGTGGCCGTTGCTCGTCGCCAGCAGTGTATCATTGACATGCTCAAGGAGCCGATCGCACCGGCACGAGAGTCACATGGCGGTGCGGAAATGGCCGCGCAAAGCTTGCATGTGTTGCATCTCCATGTTGCGAAGACACGATGTGGTGATGCCGGCGATGGGATAAGGCTAAGACTGATTGATGAATTTAGTGCAGATGTATCTCTACGACACCATGTAAGTAGTATGTGGTCATTGGATACTGTAGACATTCGTGAAGCTTGCAGGGTGTCCTGTGACGATGTTGCTGACCTGAGCCAGTTCTACTCTTCAATTATGACTCTTCTCCGTACCTTTATCAGCCAAATGTAATATAGCCTACACATTCCCATCATCATCTATCAGCATACCACTACAGGAAGCGGAAATACTCAGTCCAATGTATCGCACTGCTTTGCCAAAACTAACTCAAGTGCCTCGATACTATGTATATGTACCAGGAACGACATTCTGGAACCCGTCAATGATACCGTCGATAGCTGCCTTACCAACCAGTGGGGTGTTGGCACCGCCAGGTTGGTAGTAAAGGTCACCGAAGCCGGTGCCTGGGAAGGTACCCGGAATCCAAGAGTATGTGTCTGTAAGGAGGGTTAGCAGATGTTTCAATTCACGGAGCCGAGGAGGACTGACCATCAAAATCCCACACCGTTACGCCAACACATCCAGTGGTTGTGGCGCAAGCATTGACCGTGTCCCAGTAGAACATGACCTGTTGGCTCTGGACTGCAGGAGTAACGTCGGCGGAGGGTGCGTAGAGGGAACCAGTGTCGGGAACACGGACATCAAGCTCGGTGACGGCAACCTCGATGTTTGCACCGTTAGCGTTCTTAAGCGCAGTGAAGGCTGCCATGTTCGACTGCTGGGAGGCCAGGCCCGGAGTGAAACTGCTGGAGAAGTGGGACTGGAGACCAACACCATCGATGTTGATACCTTCCGCAGTCAAGTTGGCGACTAACGCTTGAGCGGCGTACGACTTCGGGTAAAGGTACTCGATGTTGTAGTCGTTGTACTGATCAGATTATTAGCTATTGATGTCTCACACCATAGATTGTACCCTTCAGACTTACGTATAATTTAGTCTTCAGGCCGTACTTGGCCTTGGCGGCGTTGGCGGCACGGAATGCAACGGAGATGTACGATGGACCAGAGGTCTGGTACCAGATATCGTCGCGCCATGTGCCGTCGTCGTTGAATGCCTCGTTGACGACGTCCCAGTGGTAGCAGGAATCACCGAAATGTGCCATAACTGTGTCGATATGGTTGACAAGCGCGGCCATGAGGGTATCGTTGGTCCACGGAGTAGCTGGGTTGGTGATCCCTAAGCGAGAATTCCGTGTTAGCAGCAGATCGAGGATTGTACCAGCATGTTGATTTTGCGGCGTTGTGGAGACTCAGGATGTGCCGTGGGCTTAACTTACATGTTGGAAGCTGGTTGTACCAATTCAGGTTGTGGCATCGGATGATTTTGTCGGTCTCCTCCGCGAGGGCCACAAATTGGTCGGCTCCCGAAAAGTCGAAAACGTTCTGCTGCGGCTCAAGGTACACCCACTTCATGATGTTGGCAGGCGTAACCTGGTCGAAGTTGTGACTGTTGTTGAACACAGCCAAGTAGTATGGGTCCGAACCGGCTCCAGTTCCAGGGATGTCGGCAGCAGTGCCAAAGTATCGTCCAACAGCCTCCGCTGCGTCCGCCATACCGGTGGCTGAAGCCAGCGCACCGGTAGTACCAGTCTTGGTAGGTGTCGCTAGCTTGAAACCACTGCTGGTAGGGCTCGTAGTGCTGCTGACAACAGGGGTGGTGGACAGCGTGCTAGTGGGAGAGGTGACCGGAGATGAAGTAGGGCTCGTTGCTACGGTTGTGGGCGTGCTCTGGGGGGTGCTCGTAGCCTTGGTAGATGATTTCTTGCTGGTGGATTTGCTAGTTGAATGGCTGGTGGAGTGCGAGGTTGAATGGCTCGTAGAGTGAGATGTTGAGTGGCTTGTTGAATGAGAAGTCGAGTGGCTAGTAGAGGTGCTCTTGCTGTTGGCAGGTACTGGCGTTGCAAGGACCGCTGGCATAGCCAGCAGGCCGAGAGCGAGGATCGAACGAACGGAAGGCATGGCTGTTGCAGTGCAAAGTCGTCTGGCCTGATGGAGAGGATGAGGGAAATGATGGACAAGGGAAGCGAGACAGCTGCTTGATGAGGACAGACTTATACTGCGGTTAAGGCATGTCTGAAATGGCACTTACATCCTTACGGTGGCGAAAATGTGTCCCAGGCTAAAGAGGCTGAGTTGACAATGTACAGCGCATGCATCTGTTGTCCGAGTCCGACATCATCGTCCAGCGTTCGGCAGTTTACTAGACGGAAGAAGACACCATCCGAGGTGCTGGGTCGAAGCAGAGGCTGATCTAGATGTAAGGCGATGCGGCAACGTTGACGATGGGCGGGAACCCATGGGTCAATGATCATCAACGCCGGGGACCCCAGTGGAGATCTTGTATGTTTAGGGCAGGCGGATAGCGAAGTGCGAAGTAGTACACACGGCAGTCGTTCTGTTGACCCATCAGTATGCCGGCCATGCACGTGCAATTAGCCGTAACGATTTTCATGGTGTCAACCTCGAGCAATGGAGATTCTCCTAACGTGAGTGCCTTGACCAAGGTCAGGCCACCGATCTAGAGAGCAGCTCAGATGTAAGATGTGTCCGCTGAACGAGGACCTAGCAAGCGCTGAAGGAACTTAGCTTCTACCTCGAAGCGTGAAGCTTGTCAGTGAAGCTTGAAAAAATTCTTCGGTTGCTTGAGCTGCCAAGACATGGGCCCTGCCGTATGCATGCATGCCACAGCGTGTAGAAAGCACCAAAGGGCGAAGGGAAGTACTGCAAGATGGTGTCAGCCAAGTCGAGACATGCGTTCTCGAATGTCCTTCCATGCGACGTCTTCCACTTCCACCAATCCACAGCGGCCGAGTAAAACAGGCTATATAGCTACACGCGCTTGTATTATTGCCTGCATATGCAAAGCCACACATGCCGTTAATGCCACCTCGGTGTGGCGAATGCTTAAACGTCGATACCCTCCTGATGCGGAATACGGCCTGGATGTCCAGATGCTGGGAGAGAGGCCCTCGCGGTCTTGAGTCTCGTTGCACCTCTACACCTTCCGCACAAACGTGCGTCTGACTAGCGACGCGAGCAACAATGGGTGCCATCGAACACGCCTGTATGGTAGGTGCCAGAAACATCTTTGGGACCCAAAGAATCCATCACACATTACGTTGTATCCACACATCGCCCAACACTACGCCCTTTGAAGACCCAAAACTCTTGCATCGTCTTTCATCTTCCTCGAAATTATCATACCCCTTGCTCTCATGTTGCGAGCCCATTGTCCGGCGGAGACTATCAGGCAGGATATGCCTCAAATCCTCCTCTCACTCGTCGGAAACCATGCTGCCCTCCTCGTCGCCCTAGGCCTCGCGCTTATCGATCGCTGTCTCGCTTGTGGTCATCGTCGTCGGCGGGCGAATAGCTTCGTACCGACGGACTCAAGGTAGCGGATTGGATCCAGGTCTGAACAGCCGACATGTGGGTGCCAGGAGGACTGACCGAAGAGCATCGCTTCGTGCAGAGAAGGCTCTGTGTTTTGTCCCCATTGACGCCTAAGGCAGTAAACGTGAGTCAGCAATGCTCTCTACTGTACAACGCTCATCGTCTTTGCGCTATCACGAAAAGCCCAGTGCAGAGTCGGCACCAACCCAACAATCCCGCAGATGAGCAGAGAACTTCAAGCCAAGTACGATCCGCTAGAACAGTGGCCGGCCGCGCTTATGACTACTGTGATATGCCACGATGTATATGGCAACAAGCATGAAACAGAAGCCACACTACTTGAGTGGCGCCCAGCTGCATACGTCGTCATGATCCAAGATGGCAGTGTCTGTCTCCTCAAAGGATCTGACGGCCGTTACGACTTACCTGGAGGAGCAATGGAGTTGGGCGAAGATCCCAAAGCCGCAGCCATACGGGAAGTCAAAGAAGAGACCGGTCTTGATATTTCCGAGCCCACGCTGCTAGGTGTAGAGTCGAGCCTGTTCCGTGCTTCTCACTCGAATGACCGATGCTATCATAGTCTGTTGATGTACTATCACTGTACAAGCATCACTGGAAGCATTTCTGCGGTGGGTTTCGACGAGTACGAGAAGCAGCACGTCGAGCTTGCTGAGTGGATGCCATTGGAAGACCTCCATGAAGTCAAGATTGGAAGCACAGTGGATTTCAGACCCTACGTATGGCAAGCTTACCAGGCAAGAGCCACCTAAACCAAGTAGTTGACTAGATCGTCAATGTTGAACTCCAACCTGACCTTGACAACTCATCATGTGACCCAGTCTCCGTTTCCATTACATGTGGTAGGCCCGAAAGAAACACAGGCTCAATGCAGAACGCCTGCATGTCGACAACGACATGGCTGCTGCGAGATCAGACGAGTTGCGAAATGTTTACAAGTCCGCCAAAGACATGCTTGGTATGCATATCGTTCATGCCCGTCCCGGCCAACTGCTTTGTGACAAAAGAAGACACGAGTTGACGGGAACCGGATGATACGTCAGGTAAGCACGCACCCTGCGCCCATGGTCGAACAACTAGTCCGCGAAGGCGACGCGATGATGTGGATATGTCGATGTCGTGGGCGCATGCGTGAAGATGCGCTCGTTGCCGGCTATCGCTTCCAGCCATAGATGGTACATCATTGTTGAGCGAGATGTAACTGTCTAGACGGACATTGTTGCTTCCAATGTGCCGGGTGCAAGCACATAACCAAGCTCACGGCAGCCTGCGCCTCTCCACAACATACCAAGCGCAGTTGCTTTGCGGCGGTTCGACCCCGTCCAGCTGCCAGAACACATACCGCATTTCGCCGTAATTACCGCGCGAGCTGAGCCTGATGTTAGCTTCATCGGGGCACGGCCAGAGCTGTTTACGGGTCTGTATTCCTGCTTCGCGCGTGAGGCCTGCATGATGGTGGACGGACAAGTCCAGTCCTGTCTTGTTAGCTTCTTCCAATGACTTGTACACGCCTCTCTCTTCGAACGGGAAAGTTTCAATCATTTCGCTTGACGGTCTTTCCTCTTGTATCAGTCTGTGCAGTACTGCAAACTCATATCGAGGGAGATCTGGATTTCGCTTTGGAGCGTCTGCTCGCAGTAGGTGCTCTGTAACCGCCACAGTCTTGGAACCATGTATGTATGTGTTGAGGCAAAAGCGCACACGGCCATCTATTGCATAGGATCTTGTGCAAGTGGCGGCATCGAGCTTCTCCGACACGAGCATTTCTTCGGGGTCGTCGACATCCTCGAATTTTTGATACGAGGGCGTATGCTCGTTTGCAACACGACTAGCTGTACTGTTTGCCGCACCCAGGCTATCATATATCCCCACAGTCGTGGCTTCTGGCTCTTCCAGCGGTAAAGCGATGCCGGGTACATGTGCTTGAAGGGTGCCCACTGCGTGGTACAGAACAGCGTAGACCCGTTTGTCTCCCTGGCTTGCTTCACCAACGGTTACGGCCGAAGTTCCTGTCGTTGCGCTCGGCAGTCGTCTTGGATCTGAGGCCGCTCGAGGAACGGCAGGTTGGTGAAGATCGTGCTCTTGTACGGAGAGCGTCTTCGGACCGGTATGAAAGCTGTTCACGCAAAACCGAATTCGACCGTCTCTCGCAAAAGACCTCGTGCCGTGGCAGCCGTAGCCAAGCCCTTCACGGGCGCTCAATCCCTCGTATGAGTCCTGGACATCTTCAAACCCATCTTCTATTTCATCGGCAAGGCGAGTCTCGGCAAATTGACTTGCTTTGGTGTTTGCTGCGCCGACACTGCCGAAAACACCGAGAAGAATGGCCGCGGGCCTAGTCTCTGGCCTTTGGTCGTTACTCGACTTGAATGCTTCTGCGTGATAAAGCACCGTGTACACCTTCTGGGCGGCAGGAGAATGCTTCCGGACTGGGACTGACACCAATGTATTCGAGCTGGAAGCGGAAGGCGTTTGTCGAGGCTGTTCTAGCTGTTGTGGTGGTGAAGAGGCATTACCGATAGGAATAAGCTGAGTGCTGTTCGCTGCCGGGTCTGCAGTGACTGTGCCTTGCTTGGGATCCGGTGCAGCGAACTGACTTGCCTTGGAATTTGCGGCATCAACGCTGGCAGGGACACTGGGGAGAGTGGACCCTGACCTTGTCGGTGCTATTTGTGGGTCACCGGGGTTTGAGTCTTCTGCGTGATGAAGCACTGCGTGCACTCTCTGGCCCTCACAAGAATGATCAGGTGCATCGTTCGAGGGCGCCGAAACCGGTGTTTCTGAGCTCGAAGCGAGCGGTGCCTTCGGAGGCTGCTTTGACTGTTGTGACGAAGTTGAAGACGAAGACGATGTGATGCCCGAATTGTTGCCAATAGGAACGAGCTGAGGGCTGTTTGCTGTCGGGTTTATGGGGAGTGTGCTCTGCCGACCCGCGACTTGCGCCAGGGTTTGCCGCAAGGCTGACAAGGGAGAGAGTCTGTCGTTGATGCTGCCATGTTTGCGCTCGAGGTACGCTTGGTGGTGCTGCGCGCAAAGCTTGGCTGGCTGCGTGGGTGTTGATCTAGTGCACGAAGCGCACGATGTGGTCTTACAGTACGTGGTTGTATCGGCTCGCTCTTTTTCCTCTGCCGCGCTCAGCTCGCGCACACCAACATACTCGATGTTCTTGTCGGACGTGGGAGCCTGTGCGGTATACAGCACCGTGTACGGCTTCCGAGCTGGAGCAACAGCAACAGCTGGCGTAGTCGAGCTGGAGGCGGCATGAACCCGTCGATGCCGCTTTGATCGCCGTGTTGATGTCGAGGTGGAAGAGGAGGATGGTGTGAGGTCCGAGGCAGTGCTGAGGACCCGCTTTCTCTTGTCAGTCGCACATGCAACCACGATGCAATCATCATCGTCATCCTCTTCTGCCTTGATCTTGACCACAATCTCATCGTCCGCGGAGTCGCTCATGACTGTGTGCCTGTATGGATGTACAGTATTACTCCTGGAAATACTGGCTGCGATGTGCGCTCGGGAGTGCCTGGCAAAATGCCGGGTACCTGACGATCATGGCAGGGGTGTGAGATGTCATGACGACCTACTGATACTCGCATTCTTCAATCATCCCAGCAATGACCAAACGAAAGGCTGTCGAGGAGCTCCCGCATCCTATTTTAATCACAGCGAAGCCTATCAACGTATTTGATCTTCCTTTTGAATTGCTACGCGACCCATCATGGCAGATATCGACGTGGTACCGCGTAAATGCACAGTCAAGGGCATTGGAGAAAGCATGGGCAGACATCGCAGCTCTTGAGCAGCAGGTGGCGACTTTAAAGGAGGAGCTCAAGGAGGCTGAGGAGGACAGAGATGAACACTTTGAGATTGCAGAGTGCATGCTGAGCGGGCACGATTATTCGGACTCTATCAGCCGCGTTGTCACGGTTCCTGCCCCGATCTCGACAAGCCAGACGAGTGCCAAGCCGCCAATGCCTGAGCAACGCTCTTTGCCGGTCACCGAGGACGAGAATCTTGATCCGGTGCTGCGAGCGTCTCATATTCCAAAAAACTTCGTGGTCCCAACCATTGAGCCTACGTCGTCTCCACCACTGTCAGTATTGAGCGAGGATAATCACGTTGCGGAGACACATGACGACATGAAGATTGGTGAGCAGCAGGTTGGGGGGCAGCAGGTTGGGGGGCAGCAGGTTGGGGGGCAGCAGGTTGGAGAGCAGCAGGTTGGAGAGCAGCAGGTCGCAGAGCAGCCGGTCGCAGAGCAGCCGCAGGCAGAGCATGATGTCGAAGAACGTGATGTCGAAGAGTCGGAGGCTGAAGAGCAGGAGGCCGGGGATGACCTAGAGGTCGTTAATGAGCAGGAGGTCCAAGGGCTGGGCGCTGGTGGGTATTATGCCGCAGAGCAGCAATTTGAAGATGAGGAAGGGATGGGATTGGATCAAAAGGTCATGGAGCACGATGTTGGCGAGCAGGAGGTCATGGAGCACGATGTTGGAGAGCAGGTTGTCGTGGCGTGCGATGGTGAAGAAGAAGATGACTTGAACGCGGCGATGGTCATGTCAATGGAGATGTGAGACAACTGGCAGCTGTCTGGCTCTGCACGGCGGCTATGCTACAATATGCCGGTATCGTGCTGCCGTAGATGTCCATCATCTGCGGGTTGTCGCATATCCTTAAGCCGGCAAGCCCGCTATTATCATCATCAAGCCGACTGCACGAGCGCCTGCGTGATATGGCGGGGTGGAGATTCTCAACTGGGGATGTTTGGAAAGGCTGTTCCAGGCCAGCGAGTGTCGAGCTTGCATAGCGTCAGTGGATTGTATACGGATGATTGAGTATCTTGACGGTGCGGTCGGGATTGCTTTGCCACAATTTATCTTCTCGCCACTCGCACATGCAAGTGAATGCAAGCTGCAACTCTCCACCTTCACATGCAAGACAGCAAACAGCATAGCTCTCACTCCACAGCTCCTGAAACAATAATCGACCCCGCTAGTTCGTTGTTGCATTTAACTACTCACTGCTCGGTGTTCGCATTCATTCCCACCCACCTACAGCTGCTCCCCCAACCACATCCAGCACCATACACATACCCACAACCATCCAACCACTCCTCGCAAACATGTCGGGCAAGTCATCCAGCACCTCAGGCTCCACCTCAAACTCCAGCTCCGGATCTGCCACCGGTGGAGGCTACGAGGTCACGTCCAGTGGCACCAACTCTCAGGTAGGTGACGAGGGTGATAGTGTGAGGGCGGTGTACTCACAAGCTGCCCAGGGCAACCACTATGACGCCCGCGACTACGGCTCGTCGGCCAGCAACTCCAACTCGTATCACTACTCCAACACCGACGGCAGCTACTACTACAGCAACCCGGATGGCTCGACGTACCACAATGATGGTGCCGGGTAAGCTTGATAGTCCGAAGGTCGTGGAATAATGCACTGACCGGAACTTACAGGAATTCCAACTACACGGCGCCGGGTGGCAAGAAGTGAGCTTCATGGCAACGAGATGGCACGGCTTAAGGTGTTGGTTATCTCTGAGTGCCTCTGAGTCTCGCAGCAGACTACCTGCGAGTGATCGCTGCGAGCACTACCAGGACCGAACAATGAACAGCTTGGGAATTGTCGACAGCTGCAATGAGCCTTCGGCACGAGTCTGACGTTGCAAACTTGTCGAACAGACCATCCCATCCATTGCCGCAGTACACCCCGAGCGCGGTCTCGCGACTGTAGTCACGGCTGTCTTCGTCCTCGTCCTCTCACATCTTTCGAACGTTATTCTTCGTAGGGGCGTCATGGATCCAGCGTGAAACTGGTGGTTCTCCCAATACCAACCACCAACCAAACTCAACCATATGCCCAGACATATGCCCAATTTCATGACCCATAATGAATCAGGGATCAGGATCATGACCATGTCCTCGGCTGCGCTGAGGTTAGCAAAATGGTAAACCGCACATGCCGGCCATTTCCAATCTGTCGTTGTCTTGCAATCAATGCTCAATGCTCCAGCAGCAGATCGCACGACTAGACATATCTCGAGGCAAAATAACAAAACATACAACAGCGGGTAGTAACCGCAGTCGAAGTCTTGACTGGATATCGCAATCCATAAACCCTCGGTAAGCTCCTTTTACAGGCTGTGAAGCATGGCTCGTATCTGCGAGTCTTTCAGGCGTTCAAGGCTGTGAAGCTCTTGTCGGCATGGCTCGTAATTTCGAGGCTTCTTTTACAGGCGGTAAGGCCTGGCTCGTATCTGCGAGTCTTTCAGGCGTTTAAGGCTATGAAGCTCTTGTCGGCATGGCTCGTGATTTCGAGACTTTCCCACTTTGTTGCTCGAAAAACGAGTCTTGCAGGCGTCCGAGGCTATGCCAGTCGTCGGCTTGGCTCGTACTTTCGAGGCTTCTTTTACAGGCTGCTGGAAGGCATGTTTGGCTCGTATCTGCGAGTCTTTCAGGCGTCCGAGACTAGGTCATCGTCGGCTTGGCTCGAAGTGCGAGTCTTTCACAGGCTGTGAAGCTTGGCTCGTAAGTGCGAGTCTTTCAGGCGGTAAGGCCTGGCTCGTAGGAGCGAGTTTTTCAAGCGTCCGAGGCGAGGCCAGTCGTCGGCTTGGCTCGTAGGTGCGAGTCTTTCAGGCGTTCGAGGCTAGGCCGTCGTCAAATCGGAGGGCGAGTCTTCCACGCTGTAAAGCATGGCTCGGAGTGGGAGTCTTTCGCGCTGTGAAGCACGGCTCGTAATGCGAGTCCGAACTTGATGTCGATGTTCAAGGAAGTAGAGGAAGGTGCGGATTGTAGGGCTGAATAGATCGGCCCTGCACTTACCAAATGCGGGCATATATCTTGGCGCGACATGCACATTAAAGCTGCTATAGGTGATTAATACAAGAGTCTACCGTACTACTAGTCCGCCGGTCCATGGATTAAGTACAGGAGAGGAGGATACGTTGGACGAGGCAGCTTTGGTGGCTATCTACTATGCTTTGGTGGCCATACAAAAGTTGAGGATGGCGGCCAAAATTTCTCCGCAACATCTGGAAACTTAATTTTTATCCGGGATCCTCTGTTTTCCATGACCTGTGGTCGTATGTGCTAATTCATGCGTGTTAACTACAATATGTACTCCGATATATTGGCGCCGAAGTTGGCCACGGATCACCAAGATCTAGAACTGCCGATCAACATCAGGCGAGTCTTGAGGTTCAGAGATGGCGCAGCATAGCGAGCGGTGAAGCCTGATAAACACGAAACGGTTCCGTATGTGCCATTGCTTACGACTGTACAATGCAGGCCACACAGATTTCCAGAAGCCTTGGAGTCTCGATCGGCATCTGATTCGTGTCGAAGCGACTAAGGCGACGCCACCGAACATCACGGTTAGTACTTATATCTGAACTCCTTATTCTCCAGATCCGTGAGGTCTGCAAACTCAATGTCACGCTTGTGCTCGCCGCTAACCATGGCCTTATCGCGCTTCTTGTTCGTCCACATGTAGTACAGCAGGAGCACCACAGTAGCGAGGATTGCAACGGCGTCTACGGCTACAATCGTAATCTTGGCTGGGATGTAATCTGGGGCATCCTCGTTGCGGAAAGTAAGAGGGCCCAGGATGTTACCAAGGCAGAATGACATCCTGTGTACGCGGTCAGCTTCGCCGAGTATGCTTCGAGTAATGCAAGTGATACGCACAGCACTACAGCATTCATGGTGACTTTCTTGGTATGCCCCGCCGTGTTGGCCGCGGCAAACGCATATGCACATGGTAGGAAGGCGCCGACTACATGCTGAAAGAAGGAAGCATAGATTAGCGGACATTCTGCACGTCCAGCTCTTAGACACGTACCGTAATGTAGTTGCCAGCCAGCGCTCCCTTACTTGTCGACGGCAGGAACGCAAGCAGACTCCCGCCCAGAATACCTCCGATCGCGGACCACAAGATGATGTTCACCGCGCGGGCATTGAACTTTGCCGCACCCCATGTGGCCATCAACACGCTCGCGACCGCAATAACACCCCCAGGGATCTGCATGAGGGCGGTTTGCTTGTCGCTATAGCCGAGGCCGGAGATGATGATGGATTGAAATGAGCCGACTGCCCCGTTCGGGATGGATGCGGCGGTTGTGATGAAGGCGATGAGCCACAGCTGAGGGTCTTTAAAGGCTTGGACGATCTGGTAGGGTTTGAGCTGGGACAAGCTGTTAGCGACAGTACACTCGAAGTGGAGAGATGGTGCTAAAGGTACATACGTGCTTGTTCTCAACGCCCGTTTGGTTCTCCCGAAGTCGTTCCACTGCGGCCACGCGCTCTGCGTGGGTGAGCTGTCTCGCAGACATGGGGTTGTCTGGCATGAAGATTATCACGATGATGCCCATGGCCACGGTTATCAGTCCTACGACCAAGAATAGGATCTGCCATGACTTGAGTAGGTGGCCAGTGTAAAACTGAAAGCCATAGGACAACAGCGCTCCGATGATGCTCGCAACTCCTACGCCAACGTACCACAGCCCTACTCGCAGCGGCTGCTCTTCCCGTCGATACCACATGGACGTGATCAGGATAAGACTCGGACTGATGGCACTCTCAAACATGCCCAACAGAAACCGCGTTGCCACAAGCGAGCCGTACGAATTGCATGCAGCCGTGCAGGCAACCACAGCGCCCCAGGCGACGACACAGGATCCGAGGTACTTGGCGGTCGGGAAGCGTTGCATCATATATGCATGCGGGAACTCGAAGGCCAGGAAGGAGACGTAGAAGATCAAGGAGAGGGTACCGTATTGTTCCGTCGTAAGATTGTTGTCTTTTCGAATGCCCATGACAGCCGCGTAGTTGAGTAGGGACTTGTCAAGATACTGCAGCAAATAGCAGCAGAACATCAATGGCACGACCAACCAATCGATCTTGCGGAGAAGCTTTTTCTCATCCACATCTTCGCCTTCGCCGACCTCTGCTTCGGTGCGTAGGAAGTCCAGGGCTTTGTCGCCATCGCGGTATGTGGGCTTCTCGTAGTTGTCTTCCGCCTGCGTAGACGTCTGGTAGACTTCTTCATTCGTGGGAGCCATGATGAGTGAGTGGGAGCCGAGGATGGACTTTCGCGCGCCTGACTGCCCAAAGCGAGCGGGAACCCATCTTGATATATCCGCAAGACGTATGTTTTACGTACCGATGCGATGTCATGTTGCCGTGGTCAAGTACTGCTGGCCGAACAGCGGAGGGATGTTCTTGGCGTCGATCTCCACCGAAAAGGGAAGGTAAAAATGTCAAGCCCCTCAAGCCCGGCCAAGCATGTGCTTGGCACGCTGGCCGGCCGGCCGAAGCGTGCGGTCGCATGGCTTCTGTCAATCGTGTGTATGACAAGCCCGCCGTATCCGCCTCACCCGGCGCTGTTCAGGCTTCACTGGAATTTGTTTGCAAGCCAGAGCGTACCGATAGATGCCATGAGCCTATCTCGTAGTCGACTGATTGGCGTATGCAGTTGACCCTGACAACCTGGAAACATATGTCCCGCGATATTGCTCACTTTCAACCCATCATCTGAAGTGCTCTTTCCTCCCCTCCACCTCTGTCACAGGCCCAACGTAAGTCTTCCTGGCTGTGAACAAGAAGTATGCCATAGCAACGAGCAGGACTGCCAGGAAGATCGGCGATGCCCAATTGAAACCTGCTGCCGTCACTGGCACTGTTTGTGGCCAACAAGCCCAGAAGCATGACCATGATCCATAGACAACTGCTGCTGCGTTTATTGGCACGCCCCAGCGTCCCAATGAAAATTGAGCGGGAGGAAGTGTATCAGGGTAATTCAACCGTCGCCATAGGACCTGGTTGAGAGATGAAGCTGTCAGCAACAACTCATACTTTGTCGAGAAGACGTGCATACACATCCTATTGACAGTGAGTAGCACTGCAGTAATGCCACTGCACCAAGTGAAGTGATGGCATAGAATGCGAGCGGACCTGCGATGCTATCAGCTTCGAGTGGTTGACTTATTGAACGGTATACGGATGACCGTACTGCCGATGTAGATAAGAGCCAGGAGGCAAGCAAATACCGAGGAGAGAATGCAAGCGTTCACCGGGATGTGACGTTTGGCATCGATCTTGCTGATCCAAGGCGAGAATGGTAGCCCTGAGAGATGTAAGTGGAGTAATGTATGTCTGCGCGGATACCTACCTCGATCGCGTGCAAAAGCGAACAGGTCGCGCGTAACTGCGGCAAGGTAGACGATGTTGGATGCAACGTTGAGCAAAGCAATCAGGACCAGTATGACTGTGATCCACCCGACTGACATCGCGCCACGAAGTACGTAGATGGCCGGATAAGTCGTGGGATCGTTGAGTGCAGCGTTCTAGACCTCGCGTTAGGTGCTGTAGCCATGTGGTCGTTTCCGACGCACTTGGAACTCACCATGTCATCGATGTGGTATACTACCGTGAGCACGCCCGGAAATATGATGCATGCATTGATGACATAGACCGCAATCATGACCCTTGGCACCGAATATGCAGCATCCTGTCGCGCGGTCAGCATACTTCATCTCGAAAGAAGCAGGAAAGCAAACCTTGATCTCCTCCGACCTTTTCCGCACGATTTGTTAGCGGTGGCGATGCATAAGTTGGTCGAGACTCTTACATATGAGCCGCCGTGTCGATGCCGCCACACTGCGTGCTGATTCCAGCAAGTTGTCCGACAAGTACACTCAAACCCATGCTACTCCAACCACCCTGGTTCTCGAACCCAGTCCAGACTTGTTTGTGCGAAGCCCTTGGGGAGTTGACCCAGATAGGAATGATATAGCCAAGGTAGGCGCCCACATGCACGATGAAGACTGCATTTTGCCAATAGGGAAGGAACTTTGCACCGTAGACAACGCCAGTATAGGCCATAGCCACCGCCATGAATGCGAGCAGCGTCCCTTGCCATGAAGGAAAGCCGTAGCTGTCGTCGTTGAGCAGGATCATGGTCTGGACGAGACTGCCTACCAGAAAGAGACCTTGGGCGTTTCCGGCTTGCCAGGCGATCGTCGACGTCCAGCTGCGAGGATATCAGTATGCCTTTCCATTGACAGATGTTAGCAAAGCGTACCCGGATATATAGCTCAAGATTCGCTGGCAGCTCTCTGGTGCAAATCTGTGCGCGATGAACAATCAGTAACATGCTTGCGCATTGTTCAGCGGCACTGAATTAGCTCACTCGCTGACCCAATGGTCTAGAGTATTAAGTGCTTTTGTCAGTATACGCCTTGCAATCCATGGTTTCAAGACGACCCACACTGAGCACCAGCGATGGGCGCCATGCTGGCCATCTGCAAGTAGAGTGTCAGCGAGATGACTCCAGCGTACCGCCGTTCGGACGCACCTCTGCCATGCTGAGGTAGATCAGACCAAAGCCTACGATATTCCAGAGGACGTTCCAGACCAAGCCTGCTCGGCCGCCGTCCACCAGACCTGGCGTAAGGACGAAGAGACCGATCTCCCAAGCAGCTGTTGCTAAAGCCACGAACGACACGGTAGACAAGAACTGGAACCGGCGGACAAGTTGCTGCTGCTTTCCCATGCGCTTCATGTCTGCAGCATCTTTTGGGGTCGACTTGGTTGTCGTCCATGGCTCGTCCGGGTCATCAAAAGGTGCCGCTGTACCAGCGTCTACAGCCATCCTGTACTGTTCTTTGGTCGGATCGAACCCTGTGGCAGGAAGTGCGGCGGCTGTCGATTGTTCTTCTGTGCTACCCTGATCGCCTGGGCTGCGATTAGTTTCATTATAGTACCCCCGAGACTGATAAGCCAGTGGAGTGTCTGGAGAGGACATGGTGACCCTGTGAAGTCTGTTCGGGCCAGAGGTGGGATAATTCGAGGAAATGGGTCTGCTGAAGAAGAGCAATCGGCAGTAGGAAAAGACAAGAACACCCTCATCGGTGCCATCTCACCGTCTCCCGCCGGCACCCCTGCTCGTGGTCCCTATCGGGCAGCTGGTTGCTTTCATGGATCTAGATGAGTCCACAGTGCATGAGAGACCTGCAGGTGAACCGGCCCCGTTCCATGGCTGCTGCCGTGCATACTAAGCCTGGTGAAGCTCTCGGCATTGAGAGCTAGCGAGTTGCCGCAATGCTTGAGAGGACGACGCGAGAGACCGTGATTTCATTGTCTCATTCGTGCATTTCTGCACACGGTCTGGTCCTCACAGCTCGTCGATGATGTTCCGATGGAAGATGAATGCTCACCGCTTGGAAAAGGATTTGCAGATTGCGGATGTTGCCGGAGATCTTTCTCGCGACGCAAAGAGTGTTGACCAAAAGGCTACAACACATTTCAACCATGACCACATCATCACCATCGCACGCTCGTACCCTTCGCGCTCAACTGGTGCCGTTCTTGGTGTTGTCCTGGCGCATTCTGAATATACTCTGATGCCGTGCTTCGCAAAGCCGCATCTCAGCCATGTTAGCCTGGTCGAAATCCTGCGAGCACCTCGGGTGGCCTGGTCAAACACGCACGCGTTATCCAAAAGAGCATGAGAGAAGCTTATCATCCCGCAGTCTGATCTGCTCTGCACTGCACTGCTGTCAGTCGGGAACCAACACAAGCTGCAAGGGGTGCCGAAATCGCAACAACGTGCTCCGATTGCCGTTGTATCGCACGCCGGGAACGTATACCACGATTTTTATACATTGCGAGGGCTGAGACGCTCCCAGTGGTGAGCATACTCGTCGGGATGCGGATACGATCTTATGAAGCCAAGAGTCGAGTCCGCGAGCCTTGCGCGTGCCCTTACGCGCGCTGGTATGTAAACACCTTTATCTTGTCAGCGACCCCGTCCTCTCATTTTCTTCCTCTCTTTTGTTGATCTGCTTTCGAAACCGCATCAATCACCATGGTACTTTGGACATCACCACGAGACCGTGCATACCACGATGCCTCACCAATCTCGCCCTTAACACCGCTTTCGCCAAGTTCACTACCACAATGGCTACGTTCCGGAGCTCCCAAGCCAAGCTTATTGTCCGCTGGACGGCTCAAGACGTACGGTGTCATCGCAGCGATGGTGTTACTTGGCTTCTGGATTACTGCGGCATTGGGTCCCTCCGAAGAGCTGGCATCCGCAGGTGCATATGATGCAACATCTGGTGGCATCTTGAGCGACCCATCTGGCTTCGGTAGCGCATTTGATCATGCTGAAGGCGGATACGGCATCATAGGGTCTGACGATCAAGATGAGCTCGAAGCAGATGCGGGAAGCGCGGACGTTGCGCCGAAGAAGCCAAGTGTCAAGGGTGCGCTGTCGGAATTGCATCACGCAGTGACCGACAAGCTACAATCCTGGAACCCGTATCATGCTGGGAATGATCAGGCAGACATAGCACGCCCAAACAGGACTACCTCAGCAAAAGGCAAGAAGCTATCGGCCCTTGCAGCACCTTCCGGAGAAGTGATAACAGACGGCGTCAAGGATCAACTGGGCGCCCGCACTCGCATAGGCAAGTGCACCATCCTCTTCAACAGCCAGTCGTACTGGGAGCGGGCCATCAGAACTCATGAACAGCACGACAAAATACATGGCTATCGTCTGCACGTGCTGCGGGAACAACTCATGGACGATGTGTGGTCCAAGCCAGCATACATCCTGAGCTTGCTGCTTCGTGAGCTGTCCAAGCCTGAAAGCGAGCGATTGGAGTGGCTGTTCTGGGTGGACGCTGATACCATCATCCTCAACCCTCATGTGCCGATCGAGGCATTCCTGCCACCTGCTGGACGCGAATTTGAAGATGTGCACATGATTTTCACCGAAGATTGGAACGGGCTGAACAATGGCGTCTTCCCGGTACGAGTCAATCGCTGGTCTGTGGATCTCTTCTCCGCCATCGTCTCTTTCCGTTACTACCGGCCGGACGATCCCTTGCCGATGCGCGACCAATCTGCGATGGGAGACCTGCTGGAAGAGCCACATTTCTCAAAGCACCTCGTCCAAGCTCCGCAAAGATGGTTCAATGCGTATCAGGGCGAGCATAACGAGACTCTCGCACCCTTCCAGATACGCAGAGGTGACTTGCTGGTGCACTTTGCAGGTGTGCCAGATCGAGAGAAGCGAATGAGCTACTGGCTTGACCGGGCTGAGCAGCATTTGGACGACTGGGAGATACCTGTCAAGTCGACCAGCTATCCGCAAGAGGCGAAGGATTTGTGGAGCGAGGTGCGGTCGAGCAGGAAGGCGAAGGACGAACATATGGCCGATACCAGGACGAAGGCGAGTGCAATGCTGACGAAGACTGACGAAAGGCTGAACGCGTACGGCGACCGGGTGACAGATGAACAGAAGGGTGAGATCAATGCGGTCTTCAAGCAGCTGAAGGATATCATTGATAACGAGAAGTGGCAAGATAAGTGGGAGAAGGTGGAGGAGCTCACGGCGCAGCTTGAACAGAAGTGTCTGCCGTTGCAGGCAGCTGCCGAGCAATCGCACAAGTCATTGTTGAGTTCAGCCCATGAAGCCATCTTCGCCGGCGAGAAGGATCTCATGCAGGCTGGGTTCAACGATGGCGTCTCGGACTTAGACCTGCAGCGTATCAGCAACACGGCGAAGAACCTGAAGCACCTTGTTATGTCACCGGAAGAGTCATGGAACAACGCCGATCTGGTAGCGGCGGTTAGTGCCGTCACGCAGGCACGGGGCAGATGGCAGGAGAAGCAGGGCGGTGAGCAAGCTGCAACGGATGCACAGATACAAGCAGAGCGACAACGAGCGAAGACTCTGGAGGATGCGAGGAAGCAGGTACAGGCTGAGGCAAACCAACCGGCTGGGCTTGATGACTTTGCGGTGATGCCCGAGGTGCCGGTGCGATTCATCACGTCGTCAGCAGCTGCGGTCATTGTTGTGACTTCGGTGCCTGTTGATATTGTCACAGGGCATGCGGTGACAGTGACGCCGGATGCTGTAGTCATCTGGACGACAGCAACGGTGACTGCGAATGCCGCGAGAGCGACAGCAAACGATGGCGTGGGAGTGGACGATCCTCAGCGGGTCTGAGCTGCATACATTGATAGAGCAAGCAAAGAATTCGATCACCTGCAAGTCCCTTGCGATCTCGCAGTTAAAAACTCCGTCAAACGCTCACGAATCCCGACCAAGTGCAGCATGTGAGCATGTGCACGACCGCAATACGAGATTTCCGTCGGTCCTCAGTGACCGAATATTTCGCCACTATTGCTACATAGCCGGCTATACAACATGCTTGTCGGCCGATTCGACTCTCGTGACGGTGCCAACAACAGCATTTGTGTCCTCGAGAGAGTCGGTCTCCACCTCGTCCAGCGGGCCAGCGATCTGATCTTGAGCAATTCGTTCTTGTGTGCACCCACGCTTGTCCAGCGTCGGTGTTGCATGAGAGACTGGTAGAATCGCGATTTTGTATCCTTCCTGCGCAAGGTACTTTTGTCCACCTTCACGATCAATATGTGCGTCACGCTGTGCTCGTTCCTTTCTCGTGGTGGGCCGGATACCGAGTCCTCGCCTGTCTCGGGGGCAGCCCTTGAACGACATGAGCGGCTCCGCTATGCCCTTACCAGCAGCACCTAGACCTTGGCCTGCTGACCAGCCCTGACGTTTCAGCATACGCTGACCGAAGGAAGGCTTAGTAGACGGTATCTTCTCCTCGACGTCTGCCTCGACCGATGGAAGCTCTAGACCTGGCATTGGTACAGTTTGCTGTCGCTTCATAAGCTTACGCATCTTCGCAGCGGTTTCGGCACGATTTGCTGGACTGTCAACCTGCAAGTCATGCGCCTCGAGAAAGTCAGTGACGTTATCGTAGTGGTCCTTGATCCAGGTCCGCTCCACCCTGGAGAAGCAAACTCCATTCGCGTACGGAGCGACGGCAGCGCAGAGCTTTTCCTCCATCAAGAGCTCATTGTCGCCGCAATGGTGAGTAGCCGTCGTGTTACCCGAAAACTGGGCTACCTTCTCATCACTCGATGGTGAGTCCCCCTCACCACCGCCGCACTCCGCTGATATTCTTACGTAGAGTCTGCATACAGCAATGTGACGATCGCACGTTCTATCGAGCTTGAGAACCCTGAGCAACTTTTTCGCGCTGCCATATTCACGCAGCACCCACATCTCCTCTGCTGGTGTCAAGTCCACAGTGTATGATAGCATCGCTTGCAGCTGTTCCCCAGTCTCGATTGACGCCCTGACAAATAGTCTGCAAACTGCACCATGGCGAAGTCAGTGCTGTTAATGGTTCGGTTTTCAGTGGTCTATAACAATTGGTTATGGTTATGGTCTGGTTTGGTTCGATAGCTGCCAGCTGGTGGTCTGGTTTGGTTCGATAGCTGCTCATAACCATGGTTTACCGTTCCTAATTAGGAAGCCATGCCGCCGGCGGCAGCGACGTAGGCATCGACTGCATCAAATACATCGTGCTACAGACCGCTCTAGGGTCGCTTCTATAGGCGGTACGAACAGTCGCTAGCGTCATAAATATAGCAGCGGCTTATTAGTCTGTATTGGGGGCCAAACCGGGGGGGTGGAGGGGGGGTAGGGGGTAGGCAGCGGGGCTGTATAGGCTGCCAAGCAAGGAAGTGGTCTTTACCACGGTCTTGACGGTTCTGATACTAGGATTTGGTAATTGGTCTGGTTTTGACCTTCAAAACCAACCAAACCGAACCATTAACAGCACTGGGCGAAGTCTGCTTTTTTCAAGCATGAGAAGGTCAAACACGTTGTCTTCGTTGCAGTGATTTGTAGCCACCCATAGCTTTTCGGATGCGGACAACGGTGGGACACTCAGTAACTTCAACTTCGCTCCCTGGTACCCTGTTTTGCTCATCAATGTTCGCACAAGTAATCGTCCAGTCTGCCGGTCCTCTGAATCCGCCAAGACAAGCCCGTAACTGTTCAAGAATGCTTTCTGTCCAGCATAATTGTCCTCCCACTTTCCGCCGTAGTTCGACCTCACCCAATTCTTTTCCCGGTTGGTCAACGACGGAATGCTTTCGTCCCCTCCAGCTTTGGGTGAGTTCTCACAAAAGAGCTTGTATGCGTCCCACAGCTCGCGCTCGTCTTCCGGCCATTGGACACAGAACCGCGGTGAGTGATCTTGTCGCAGGCTGGTTTGGCCTGGTCTCTGGCGCTCGAGCAAAAGTTTCTTCCGGCCGCAATAGTCCAGCAACCCGATCACATGTCCGAACTTCTTGTCCACGATTGTTGTATTGCGAAACGTGCCTGTAAGGCGGTAATCATGGAGCAGTGGTGATCCGACGACGTTGCACCCAGCATCCGGCACGTACAAGACGTCACGCAGCACAATGGTCGCCAGCCCAATCCCGATCTTGTTATGATCCTTGCCTTCGAGTCTTGTACGCAGCACTAACTCAATGTCACCAATTCCGAGCACTCTCAGGTTGGTCTCTGGTGTAGTATGAGTTTCGAAGCAGGTGAATTTGACAAACCAGTCCGGGTGGTTTGCGACGTGGACGTTAGACTGCTCTGACCATACCCAGTCGTCGTTGTATGCCGGTCGCTCGGGCGCCATGGCGCTGCGTTCTCAGTGATCCCAGGATGCGGTGATTGATTTTGCGAAAGGTTGCACGGAGTATCTCCAATCTGGTGAAATTGAAGTTAGCGTGGAACGAAACGCACGGACACCCAGTCGGGATGAACATTCACAACCTGCGCCACATCACTGCTTTCTCAGCTCGAGCTTCACCGAGTAGCAGTCTCCTTGCGCTGCTCCTCGCTTCTTCATGGTCTGATCGTCAACGTTGCATGAGCACGCTGACAATGGGGTTAAGTTTCGATGTCGCTTTTCGTCGGCGCACTCACATTTTCTTTTCAAAAGCGCGCAGACATAACATCATTGTGGTGGTGGCGCGATGTCGATACGTTTGAAACGATTCCCAGGCCTCTGCAGCTATGCTGTCTCAGCACAAATCTTTTTACAGCGAAAGCGAGCATGGTAAGGCAATAATTTGATCAACAACGCATTTGGGCAAGATTGCACTCACTAGTATCACCTCCAGAGTATCGACGGTCGCCAATCTGCCAGATCACTGCAGTCCCAGCTAGCAATGCCAGCATCACCGCAGGGAGCGACAGACCTCACGCACCGTTCCTACCAAGCCTACTCAGGCATACCGGTGGAGGTAATTGGTCGACCAGTCCCTGTGATCCTGATCTCCATCATGCCAGCGTGATCGACGGTTCCCATAGCCGCCAAACCCGTTAATGCGTCCTCCGCCTCCGCCTCCACCGAAGAAGCCACCGGATCGTTGTCCTCCGCCACCTTGGATGTCACTAGTCAGTAACGAGTCTCACGAAAAGGAGCGACACATACCAAAATAATTCCGGAAGCCGCGATTGAAATCGCCTCCGCCGCCGCTACTTCCAGAGCCGTACCCTGTAGGCGATGTTAGGAGACAGCTTGTCGTTAGTAGCAAGAAGTACCTACTTGGACTACCCCATCCACCACCCTGATACAAGCCCGTCAGGGCTGCTCCGCCGAAGGGGAACATCCCTCCACCGTACATCCCGCCGTGTTGATAGTGGCGAGGCATGTCCACGGCGTTTGTTGAAGTCTTCGTAGCTGTGCTTCGGCTTTGCTCTGGTTGATTGCTTCTTGTTTGGAAGTGGTTATGTTGGTAGGATATTGGATTGCGTAGGTGTTTGTGAGACCATGAGCAAGCCTCGAGCAATCAGGTAGAAGTAGGCGAGGCATGCGTGCTTTTCCAGTAACTGTACCGGCATGAGGACACCGCGTGCTCCGTGCTCGCGACCAGTGAAGCGGTCCAGTCGCTCGATGTATTGACCACGAGCTGCCCTGGTGGCGGGGCGTGCAATACGACCTGCGACATGTTGTGGAGGTGACAATGAAGTCGATAGTGAGCGCAGGTGTATGGGCTGGCTGGGCTGGGCTAACTGAACGTCGTGCAAGAGGGCCTAGAGGAGATGAGTACATGTACCCTGCCTGAGCGTGGAGTGTATATGGGTCCAGTGACTGCGTTGTCATGAGCGAGACCGCATGATCTCCCCCTCGACGGCGCAGAGTGAAGAGGCCCTGTTGCGTAGTTGTGTTCACCACGAGCTGGTACGCCGGACAGTGGCGAAAGGCACATTATGCTTGAACTTGTGTGCTCATTCGATCAACATGAGCGTAGACTGCAACCAGGAACTAAAGCTTGTTAGCACATGCATGTACTTCACCATGAAAGTATTTCGAGTCCAGACTTGTGACACCAGAGTTTAAGCAGATTTGGACGACGAGCGCCGTGTTCTTATGTGCATGCTATCTTTACACGCGCCCACGCCATACCGAGCCCATGACAGTCTTGTCCAGCCTATGGACATCAGCAGGAACCGAGACGATGTCGTAATGCGCGGTGTGTCCATCAAGACCATCCCACGCAATGCTCTCCAGCGGTGTCAAACCAGCGCTGAGGCGATGCCACCTGTTCCTAGTCCTCAACCAGCAGCGAGCAGATTAAGAACGAATGTTTCCACTCTGACGTTCGAAACTCTTCGAACTAGTCGCTGACTGAATCGTGCTCAATCGAGGCGCATCCAGCACGTGTAGCGTTTTGACAGCGTTGGAAAGTGTTGCAAATCCAGTTGTGTGCGCTATCATCATGTGCGAACGTAGCCAAATGATGTCGAAAGCGATGACGGACCGGGTCGTGGTTACCAGGTCGGTTGCCGCAAGACCTGTACGCCACTACCACCAATCCATCTCAAACCTGGCTGCCGGGTGGACTGAATTGCTCATCGCTCTCCTCCCATCCCTCTGGCTGTGGTGGTCCGGCGTGAAGGTGCTGTTCGGGATCCGGGATGTCGCCGTAGTACACATCCACGCCATTGATCTCCATGGTCGGGCGCAGCGCCAGCTCCGATGATCCGTAGTCCGGCGCATCATCCACCTGCCACAGCTGTCGCGTGTGCGGCACAACGTTGTATAGCGCCTCGCTCGGTATGGGAGCGGTCTCGTGCGCAGGTTCAGCCACTTCGATCTGTACCGGTTGGGTCTCGTGCGCGACCTCAGGCCCTTGAGTGGTATGCTGCACCGCCTCACTGACCATTTGCTCGATCTCCTCTACGCGCCCAACCTCTGCAGCCAGCTCTTGCGCTTCTATGATGTCCTCGACCAGGTTCGGAATCACCTCGTTCGGTTCAGCCACGACTGCCTCTGACTGCTGTACCTTCGCCGCGTCTCGGCGAGCTCTCTTCTCGCGGCGTTTCTGCTTCGCTTCTGCCACAGACGCTGTGTCTCCGTCCGCAGGATCGCTTTTCCTTTTCCGTGAAGCCTTCCGCGCAGCTTCCGCGAGCTCCTCTCCTGTCGCCAGCGCCGTGCTCGAGCTTTGCCGCTGCTTCGTCTTCTTCGGCTTCTTTACTTTCTCCCGGGCCGCTACAGTCTGCATTGCACCCGCCGTAGTCATAGGCGCGCCATCATCGCTCTGCGGCGGCGTCAAGCCACCATTGACTTCCTGCGCAACCTCCGACAGCCTCTGCCTCTTCTTGGGCGGCAAGACAACCTGCGCCTCGCTCACACCCTGCTCCTGGCGGCGAAGAGTCCTGGACTTCCGCCTCTTTCCGGCCTGGGCGTAGTGATTCGCATTCTGGAAAGGAGAACTGAACAAGGTAGATGCGACGGTAGCAGATGGTCCATAAACCGGGTCGTGGTTGAGATTAGATCGTAGCCTGGTGGTTTCGGCGTCCAGCTCTTCGAGGAAGCGCGCCATATCTCCTTTGCGAACCGTGCGATCACTGCCGTGGAGCTGGGCTGTCGCCATGGCTGCGCGGTCGATGGACGGCAATGCCACAGAGTATGATTGTATGAGAAGACATCCGTGGCAAGGGTACCCTCGAAATGCGGGCAAACTTTCGGGAGTGCCAAGCTTCACGTCACCGAAACCACGACTCCAACTCCAGCTCCTCGACGTCTGCTCTTCTTGTGTCGACGACTGACTGGCCAAAGAGCAGAACTATCGCAACACAGCTCGTGTCGCTGGAGCCATGGCGAGCGGATGGGCACGAGGGCCTCTTCTCTGCCCGCACCCCGCCTCGCACTGCGCGGAGAACCAGACACCAGACACCGGTAGGTCTCGGAGAAGGTAATGACCTAATGAAGCTCCCTGGAAAGTCAATCGCCATGCCGCAGGAGCTTTGTCGTAGTCATGTGCGGAGTAGCAGACCTCATACCATCATACCATTCCCCTGCCATCTTTCTGTTCACGTTGTAAAGTAAGGTATAACCCAGCACCCCAGCATGCCGCACGATATACCCTGGCGAGTCCAAGTACTCAACCACCCGGGCTCGTCTGATCAGGATATCCGTGATGAGCCAACGTGGACAGGAGCACATCAGCACCGCGTAGGAGTCCGGAACCGCCAAGACCGTCTGCCAGGCTTGACACATGATGAGGATGGTGGCGAGCTGCCAAACTCCAGCTCCAGCACCAATGTCGCAACGGAGAAGTCATTCGATGCAGAAGCCCGACAGGAGTTCGAGCAGCTCAAGCAGAGACAGGAGCAAGGCGATCTCATCAACTTCCGTGATATCATTTCCGGCGAAAAGGACTTCCATCTCAGGTATCCGCAGAACCGGAGTCTAGGCTGGCGTTATGTGCTCGATTGCACCGAGGACGGAGTCAAGAATGAGCAGAATTGGCCTGCGAACATTGTGAAGCGGAAGAAGGAGGAAGAGGCGCAACGAGAGAAGGAGTCTCACACCGCTGATGGTGTGGAGGTGATTGTGGATCGAAGCGGCGACAAGCAGACACAGAATGAGTCTGAAGATGCTCATGAGGAGAGTGATTGGAAGCGGAGTCAGGACGAGAACATCAAGCATAACGCGGCCTACGGCGTAACTCCCGAGCAGTCTCAAAACGATGAGCAGCAGAAGAGTGAATACGAGCGCCTGCTCGAGCGCTACACGCCGCAAGAGATAGCACTACTGCGCAACTTGCAGCATGAGAAAGATTACCGGAAGCAGTTGAAACACAACAACGGGAAGCTAAAGAGCCCACAGACACAAAACAGGAGCACCACCTCGATCGATGAAGCCGATCAGTTCTCACCGGACAACTGGCTGCCTCGCTCGGAGCATTTAATCAGGTTGACAGGCAAGCATCCTTTGAACGCCGAAGCGGAACTCACGACTCTTTTTGAAGGAGGTCTTATCACACCGAACGAGTTACATTACGTCCGGAACCACGGTGCAGTCCCGCGTATCCTGTGGGAGAATCACGAACTGGATGTCGAGGACGGGAAGTTGAAACTGTCGATGGACGACCTCAAGAACAAATTCGAAGCCATTAATATTCCCGTCTCACTTGCCTGCGATGGCAATCGCCGTAAAGAGCTCAATATGATCAAGAAGTCCAAAGGCTTCAACTGGGGTGCTGGTGCTACAGGTTGTGTGTACTGGAAAGGTCCTTTGTTGCGAGACGTCCTACTGGCAGCTGGTATTGAGGAGGAGAGATATACTGGTGGGAGTCGTGAGCGCTGGGTCAACTTTCAGGGTGCAGACGAGCCTTCGGAGGGCAAGTACGAGACGTGTATACCGCTCAGCTATGCTATGGACCCGACTAATGACGTCTTGTTGGCGTATGAGATGAATGATGTGCCTTTGCCGCCTGATCACGGTAAGTGAACCATACGACGCCATCTTGAGATCGTTGTATGATTACAAGCTGCGGCCATCGGTCTCAACCGATTGTCCTGATGGACTCGAAAGAGAGATAGATGCCTGGCAGCCAATCGAATTTCGGTTTGTTGTTGAGGACACCGGCTAATCCTTTCGTCCATACTTCTAGGCTATCCCGTCCGCCTGCTGATACCGGGCTATGTAGGTGGACGATGCGTGAAGTGGCTGGCAAAGATCTGGATTACCGACCATGAGAACACGAGCCACTATCACATCTGGGACAATCGGGTACTGCCCAGCTTCATCACGGAGAAAGACGGCGAATTTGCTACCGCCATGTTCTCGCATCCAGATACAGCGTGTAACGAGCAAAATCTGAATGCGGTGGTAGTTAAGCCAGCGCAAAGCGAGAAGCTTCCCTTGACCGCAGCGAGAAAGGGCAAGACATATCGTATAGAAGGCTATGCCTACGACGGAGGCGGACATGAGGTCCAGCGTGTGGAGATGAGCTTGGACGGCGGCGAAACCTGGCTCTACTGTATTCGACGGTTTCCGGACTACCCTATCCGGCACGGCAATAAGTTCTGGACGTGGCTGCACTGGTATGTCGATGTTAGCATGCCCCACTTGCTACAAGCGAAAAGCATCAGCGTCAGGGCGTGGAACGTCTTCAAGAACACTCAACCGGAGAAGCCGTCTTGGAACACTATGGGGATGATGAACAACTGCTGGTATACTGTCAAATCCGAGATCAGGCAGGACGACGAGGATGAAGTGCCACATGTGCTGTTCAGGCATCCAGTAGAGCCTGGGACGGGCGACGGAGGCTGGATGCAACCCTCCGAAGAGAACAAGATTGCAAGTGCTAAGCAAGAGGCCGGTGCACCGCAGAAACAGTTCACACGGCAAGAGATCGAGAAGCATGATCGCGAAGATGACTGTTGGATTGTGGTCGGCGGTAAGGTGTATGATGCAACCAGTGTGCTCGCCTGGCATCCTGGCGGCAAGGCGGCCATTGTTGGACATGCGGGCAAAGTCCACCAGGAAACATCTGATGAGTTCGAATCGATACATGACGGCTATGCATATCAGAAGCTCAAGGAATGTGTGCTTGGTGTGGTAACGCAGAAGGCTGCGGACTTCATGAAGGCCAATGCCGAGGCATCTGCGAAGGAGAAGGCTCAGTCGAAGAACAAGGGTGCCGACGTTGTGTTGCAGAAGCACCGTTGGGTACCTGTGAAGCTTCGGGAGCGAGATTCCGTCAGCGAGGATACCCGGCGGTACACGTTCGGCCTGCCTAACGGCATGAAAGACCTTGGCTTGGGGACATGCCAGCACATTCAGCTCGGGTTTCACCTCAAGGATAAGATGCTCATTCGCTCTTACACGCCCACACGACCTCTTCTGCCCGATCCTAGCCAAGACAACAGCCTTGCTGAGCCTGGTGCAACGACAAACGGTGAGATTCAGACCATGCGGGACGGACAAGGCACTTTCGAGCTCGTCGTAAAGACCTACTTCCCGTCTGATCAGCAACCAGGCGGTGCTATGTCGAACATCCTCGATTGCATGCCGCTTGGTGAAGAGGTCGAGATCCGAGGGCCGACCGGCGAGATCACCTACTCCGGCAACGGCACATTCGACATTTCTGGCGAGGAAATGAAGTTCTCCAAGATCAACCTGGTGCTTGGCGGTAGCGGCTTAACGCCCGGCTACGCACTCATTGCTCGAGCTCTCCTAGGCACTGGAGAAGAGGTTCAGGTTTGCGTCGTCGATGCCAACAAGTCGGAGGCTGATATGCTGTTGCGTGAAGAACTCGAACACTTTGTGCAGGAGAGCAAGGGTCGTTTGAAGGTGGCACATGTCTTGAGCCATCCAAGCGAGTCGTGGCAAGGTTTGAAGGGCCATGTCAATGCCGACGTGTTGCGGAGCAACCTTTTCCCACCTGCAGAGGCTACTGCCTGCTTCCTCTGTGGGCCTCCGGCAATGATACAGAAAGCAGCTCTCCCAGCGCTGAGAGACTGGGGTTTTGAAGAGGACAAGAATGTATTCGGCTTTTGATGAGAGTCAGACAGGCTTGCGGCCTTCGATTTGCGTCTCTCAAATTTTGACCATTGGCTCCTGTTATTGCTCTTGACTTCCTAAAACGGCGCATCCAATGATGTCAGAAACAAAAGCCACTGCGTGTATCACTGCTTTCCTGCAAGTTGGTTGTGCTAGAAGTATCACAAGTCTGCGAATATTGCCGAACTGTCGAAATGCTGCAACATGCTCGCCAAGCCGAATATCGGTCTATCTCGCGCTAATGCCGGGACAGGATCGCGCATGCAGCATGTACTATGCGCCGCACAGTCACGTAGCATTAGCGGTATGAGGTACCGCAGTACTCGGAGCTCAACCTGACTTCTTGTTCTCCTTCCCGCGCCCACTACGATTAGCCCTCAAGATGGCAGGCACCAGCGAGCATGAAATGAAGAGCATGGGAGTGGAAGAGCTGGCTGGCTCTTACCAGCAAGAAGACAATGATGCTCATCAACTGCGAGACCTTGGCTATGATCAGCAACTCAAGGTAGGGACGTGGACATCGACCAGCAAGAACATACTGATGTTGATGCCAGCGCACCTTCGGATTCTTGTCCAGTCTTGGCCTGGCAACGACGGTGATGGCAACCTGGGAAGCTTTCACCGTGGTGTTTGTCACGGTGTTGACCAATGGTGGCCCGGTGCGTACTTCCACACTCCACGCAAACACACCGCAGCAATTCCTGAATCTCGAAAGGTGGCACTGGTGTATGGCTTCATCTTTTGTTTCCTGGGCACGCTAGCGACATGCGCCTCACTGGCCGAGTACGCATCTATGTAAGTACCTCCACATTACTGCACTGCACTATGCTGCTAACCCAATCTCAATGCAGCTCGCCTACTTCCGCAGCTCAGTATCGCTGGGCCGCAGAGCTGGCTCCGAAGAAGCACTTTCGAATCATCAGCTGGATATTCGGATGGATCACGTTCTGGGGGTGGCAACTCACAACGGCCTCGCCTGCATTTCTCGCAGCCACCATTGTCCAAGCCCTGCTGGTCTTGAACTACCCGACGACCTACACATTCCAACGTTGGCATGGCACCTTGATCTACTTACTGATCACCTGGATGGGAGCAGTCGTAAATGTGGGCTTCGCAAGATGGCTGCCCAGGCTCGAAGGCTTTCTGTATGTAGGCCGTATGTCGTTACAGCCCAGTGCTAATATGCTTCTTAGTCTCGTTTGGCACATACTAGGTTTCTTTGCAATACTTATCCCGCTCGTCTACCTGGCTCCGGAGCAGAATACGGCAAGCTTTGTCTGGACCTCCACTGCCGACGCAGATGCGTGGCCTAACTACGGCATCGCATTCTGCATCGGTGTGACGACCAGCACGTTCCCGTTCGTCGGATACGATGCAGCAAGTCACATGGCAGAAGAGGTCCACAATCCGAAAGTGGTCATACCTCGAGCAATGATCGGTAAGGAGGAAGGGCGGCAAGCTGCGGATCGAGTACGCGCTCACCGATTGTTTCACAGGAACGATCCTCATCAACGGCCTGCTGGGCTTCGGGATGATCATCGCACTCCTCTTCTCAATGGGTGATTCGGCTGCACTGCTCGAATCGCCTGTCTCGCTCGCAGGCTACCCCTTCATTCAGATCTACTACAATACGGTGCAATCTCTGCCAGCGACCAACGCCATGACCGCCGTGTCGCTCGTGATCGTGATCATGGCCAATTTTGGCCTGCAAGCGGGATGTTCACGAACGGCTTGGGCCTTTGCTCGTGACAAGGGCTTGCCAGCATCGAGCTATCTCGAACATGTCAGTCCAAGATCGCAGGTACCCTTCCGAGCGATCATGCTATCGGTTGCCATCCAGTCACTGCTGGGTTTGATCAATATCGGATCCTCCACGGCTTTCAATGCTTTCGTGAACTCAGCTGCAGTGACATTGTACATCACATATGTGAGCAGCATGATCAGTTGACCGAGGTATGGGACATCAGCTGACGGCTGCTCAGATCACCCCAGTAATTCTGGGCGTTCTCAAGCGCATGCGTGGCGAACCTATCCCCTACGGGCCCTTCTCGCTTGGCAAGTACCGCAACTTTGTCAATGGGTTCGCCATCGTGTATACCCTGTTCACGAGCTTCTTCCTGTTCTGGCCTATCATCGCCAATCCCACAACAGCTACCATGAACTGGTCAATCGTGCTCGTAGGCGCGGTTGTTCTCTTCTCCATCTTCTGGTGGTTTGTGGAGGGCCGGAAGTCGTTCGTTGGGCCTCACATTGACATGACTCTCAACCAACACGTGGCTACGGAGTGAGTGGGGGCAGTACAGGTTTCAGTAACGTAGCAGCCAGTCGATTCAAACACTCTTGACCAGTGTTTTCAAGTGTTTTGGGGCATGCCTGGAGGAACAACCAGGTCCGCCGATGAATTGCAACGACATCGCAAGTCACCAGGTTCACTAACATACGCTGTGCTCAGCAGAGTCATCACCTCGTTCTTTGATTAAGCTCGAAGCTAATGATGAGCTCCCTCCCACGACGGTCATGGCGTAAGGTCCGCCGTTTCGGACGTGCCAGGGAAGCGTCCTTTCCAGATTGCGCTCTCAAAAAGCCGCTTCTCAAGCTCTTCAAAGTTCTCTGCCTTCGTACCGTTCGTATCTACTTCCACCAGGATTCCACGTCCGCGATATGCATCCTCGACCGGCATAGTTTCAGACTCGTACTCTACAAACCGCTTCTCGAACTTTTCACCACTATCTCTCGCATCTCGCATACGGCCCACATACCTCGCTTGTGCATTGACCTTGTTTGCACGTATGGCAAGAACCATGTCTGGCACCTCGCTATGTTGCTGTGGCAATTCGTCCTCAAACGGCCACGAGTCAAGCGACTGCATCTGCTCAAAGCACCGCGGGTACCCATCGATCAAGAGACCGTTCCTACAGTCGCTGACGGCCGCTTTGATTGCTGTACGGATGAACGAATTCAGCTCCTCGGAGTCCAGGAAGCCTTGATTGTCTAGCTTGTCCTGGATAGCAGCTGCGAGTGGAGTATTCTGGTTCTTCTCGTCGCGTAACCATCCGCGAAGGCTGTCGCCAACCGAGAAATGCGAGAATGAGTACTTGTTTGCAAGATGGGCTGCTAATGTTCCTTTGCCAGCTCCGAGGGGCCCTGATCGTGGTTAGCACTGGGAAAAGACGTGCCTGCGAGCTCAAACGCACCCGAAAGACAAATAACAGCGAAGCCCATGGATCTTTCGGCCCCTGCGCTACTGTTCTCTGCTGTCATCCTTGTTCGATGGTGTTTCTCGAATGTATGCAAGTTGACAAGCAGAACTTGGAACGTGCTTGCCGAGCGTTCACATGCAATTTTGTGGCAAACACATGTTAGGAATCTTCTCCTTTCACATCTGATTGTGTTTGTCACTTTTGGATACAGCAAGCAAACAAGTCTCAACTGCTGGCATACTTCAAGAGTACTTCATGGTCAAGAACAAGATCGATCTGTCACGTCAACAGACCAACTCAGTGCCGCCATGATACACGAAATGACCATACAGTGGTGGCATCTCCTATTGCTCACGGTCGTGGCCTGCATGACTGCGTACAGACGAGCCTGCAGAGTCAACACTCACTCAGCAGTATTGACATCAGCAAGCAAGCCAGCAAACCTTCCGGACGCACCAATCTCAGTCAACTATTTCCCATCCAGGAAATGCAACTATACCTGCGGCTTCTGCTTCCACACCGAGACCTCCTCCTACGTCCTGCTCATCCCCGAAGCGAAAAGAGGTCTCAAGCTGCTCCACGAAGCTGGCATGCAAAAGCTCAACATTGCCGGCGGTGAGCCCTTCCTCTACCCTCGTCTCCTGACGGAGCTGCTGCGGTACGGTAAAGAAGAGTTGGGCCTGAAGAGTATGAGCATTGTGAGCAACGGCAGCAAGATTAAAGAGTCGTGGATGCAGGCGAATGCCAAGTGGTTGGACATTCTGGCAGTGAGCTGCGACTCGTTCGAGACGGAGACAAACAAGAAGATCGGACGCGGTGATGATGGCGGGAATGTGGAGAGGCTGTTCAAGATTGCCGAGTGGTGCAAGACGTATGGTGTCAAGTTCAAGCTCAACACAGTCATCAACGCGCACAATTGGAATCAGGACATGGTCGCGGATATCGAGCGTCTGGCGCCATTCCGCTGGAAGGTGTTTCAGTGCCTGATCGTGGCCGGGGAGAACGACAACGAGGAGCGGAAACGTGATGCGACCAAGTTCTTGGTGACGGATGAGCAGTGGCGGACGTTCTGTGACCGGCACAAGCACTTGCCTTGCTACGTGCCCGAAGACAACGCATCCATGGCGAGCTCTTATCTGAATCTTCATGAGTACATGTGTTTCTTGGACAAGGGAGATGGACCAATGACGAAGAGTCAGTCAATACTGGATGTGGGTGTGATGCCGGCGATGCAGCGGGTGAGGTAGGACAAGGAGTCGTTCTTGGAACGCGGAGGTATCTATGATTGGAGCAAGCAGGACAGCAAGGATACGGGAAAGGATCTCGAGTGGTAGAATGATTCTCGCCAGCATTACAACCTCACTGTTCGATGAACAGTGCCTCAGCACACGAACGAAGGCTCCATATCAGATCTCCCACTTATCTGTACTATGCTAGACGTACAACATTAGCTCACGGATCGCGAAACACGTAAGTCGCGCTGTCTGCCGTAGACTTTGCGGGATAAAAGCATCTGACGGTGTGACAGGTGTGAAGCCATCATGATACGATCACTGCCTAGTTGGAGCTTGAAAGACATAAGCAGCATGTATCTTTGCCGCGAGACCTCTCATCCTAACACCTACGCCACGCAGCCCTCACCACCGATGAACAGGACTGCCTCGTAACACTATCTGTGACCACTCAAGGACAGTAACAACTGTATCCAGCTATCTTTCTTCGTACGACCGGGGACAGCGTACCCCACTGCGCCGTGCTCGACAGCATGCCACATCCTATGCCCTGAGATCTTTCCATGCTCATCCCACCTAGCGACCTCTACCCGACCGCCTCAACACGTCCAGAATGTGCCATAACTCTTGCTTCGACTGACCCTCCGGCATTTGCCCCGCCCATGCCACCCATTCCTGGCACAGTGATAAGAAGTAGCGGTGAGGTGCGACCAAGCGGTACTCGTACTTCACTTGCGTACCCTTCTTTGTGGGATGTTCGATACGATTGATCCAGCGCTCGAGATACATCGGCCTCATAGTGGAGGATGGTTGCAAGTCCACGATCACTTTACGCTGGACCGGCACCGTAAGGCTGGGCAGGGCCTGCATCTCCTGGTCGGAAAGCCGGTTCAAGAAGGCGACGATGTGGCGGAAGTCGAACTTGGGTGCGCTGGTGTGGATGTCCACAACAAGCTCGCCGACGGTGAGGAACTCGTGACGGACTTCCTTGTTGACGCGATTGAGAGCTGAGCCGCAAGCAAGATGCTTACGATGCGATTTTGGGGAGAGGTGAACGCCGCCGGTGGATGCGAAGACGATTTCGTAGACCAGATTGCGCAGCTCGGGAGGGAGATCGAGCAGTAGTGAAGGTAAGGTGGCGTCAGCTTTCTGATTCGTGGCGACGGTTCCGGTGGCGGTCGAGAGCGGCCATGGTGACTTTGCGGCCTTCGTGCGCTTTCGTTTTCTCGATGTTGCTGTCATGGTGATGGGATCTGAGCTGTTGGTGTGGCTGTTCAGGTGCGCTTCTCGCGGCTAAGTATTGGAGTGGCTGCTTGGGACGAGACGTTCACTCCATTAGGCGGCAGAATGTGCAGCTTCACTGAATGCCGGTGAAACACATAGACCCATTCGCACAAGCCATCTCACGTTCAGTGATTGGAGACCAAAGCAGTGAATGAGCAAACAACCTTGATCTTCAGTCAACTTATATCTGACTCACTGACACCGACATCAATTCCAACTCCCATCCCACCAACTAAGACGACACAGCTGCCACCCATACGGATCACCAGACACCAAAACAACCAAGAATCTTAACCACAGGGACAATGCTCCGCCTCCTCACTACCACTATGCTCATTGCGCTGCTCGCCTGCTTCACCGCAGCAAATCCCCTCGCTAAACGCGCAATCACGCCCAACACTCAGAGCTGCGTCGCTAAGCAGAAGATTCCGAAGGCATTGATTTATACCGTGCGGATCGGCGTCACTTACGCAAACGGCGCTGGCTGCTCTTATATCAAGGACCAGCTCCAGGCCCAGTTTGGTGAAGAATTTGGCAGCTATACCTGCTTGGATGACGGCGATGGCAACACGCTGTTGAAGTTCACAACCTACCAGGGTCATGGGCCGGAGCTCAATGATTTGATGCATTCGATCTATCCGATGGTCAATGGCTTCAATTGTCCTAGCAATTGAGAGTAATCACTGGGCTGCAGAAATAGTCGAAGGCGTTCGGAGCTGGAGTCAACTCAGCAGAAAAAGTTGGCTGACCGTGCTCGAGGCCTTGGCAGGGAACGAATATGTGACATGGAGTACTTGGGTCTGATGCATTTTTCAATCAATTCGAACCTCACATTGAGCATCTGCCTGGCACGAAGTATTTCATTCTCATCAGAGCCAACTGACAATACCGTGCAGCTTCTGCAAACATCGATGAAGTCAGAGGCCTTGCGTGAGTCATTCCACGTTAGTAAACTCAAGCTCGTGATTGACTCCCCAAATGAGAACATCGCAAGACCCTACGCCCTCCATACGCATCTTGCACAATTTGCTGGGGACACTCTTCGGACCAGCAGCCCGCGCAAAGATCATCTGTGGCCTCCGACATTCCAAGCCCATGGCGTCGTGAGCATATGCCTACGACTAGCAACGTTCACCAACACGGCCCCTTGACATACCCAATCCACGGAGCGTCTGGATGATGTTGTTGATCGCCTCCTTTGCGCTGTGAAAGTAGTACCCGTGGTGCTTGTCCAAGAGCCCAGTCGTGATCTCAGTGGATGGATCGGGTCCCTCGTCGCACTGTACCATGTACCAGGCATGGATCATCTCGTGCAGTAGCGTGAAGATACATTCTTGCATTCCTCCCAGATCTCTCCAGTCACACGAGGAATTTAACCGTATGTTTACTCGAGCATTGCCATTGGCTCCTGCGGGCCAGGTCAACCCATACGCACTTCCGAAACGTTCGCGAGTGCGAGTGACCGAGTACTTAGACCACACAAGAGTAACGCGATTCTTGAGCGAGCCCTGGAAGAAGAGTAGGTCGAGGTCGTTGAAAACTTTGATCGGGAGATCATATCCACGGTAATTCAGACGGTATAAGAATGTATTGAGGCGCTCCACCGCCTGAGTGTGTTCGTTCGTCATCCTTACCCCGTCTTTGAGAAGGCTGAGTGCTTTGTCGCGGGATATGGGGGTCGGGTAACCACGCCAGCGAGAACTGTGCCGGTCAATAGATTCATCTTGGATATTCGCGAGGTCACGTTCGGCAACGGGCTTCAGTATGGTCAGCATGTAACATGTATGCAGTGGTTCAAGACGTACGTATGGCGCGCCTACGCTTGTAGAAATTTTGTCGCCCTCGTGAGGAACTGACTGTTCGACCAGATAGCCGGATTGAGGGTAGCCAGGCTGCATGTAGCCGGGTTGCATGTAGCCGGGTTGCAGTTCGTGTTGCAATGGGCCAAAGTAGCCATACCCATCGGACGATGATGGGCGGCGGTGGCTTGAAGGTCTGCCTCTGACGACGCTGTATTCGTAGCGAGGCATCGTATCTTCTGTTTGTCTCGCTCAGGCTAGTTTCGTGGAGATTCTCAATGGCTAGAGCGGAAAGTGTCACTCGGCTGGGTTTGTGGGTGTTGTTGGTGAGCTAGGTACCGTAAGCAGGCGAGAAAGTGGAACGTGGTATGCAGCGGAGGATCGCGCGTTTGACTGGGAGGGTGCCCCGTGCGACAGTGAATGGAGGCGCCCTCGACGAAGCCACTGGCCTCATCAACACAACGTCACGCGCAGGGTATCATTCGCTGTCGCTTCTTTTCGACCACTCGTAGTCAAAGCCGACGTCCTGCAAGGTCCGTGCCACCTGCCTGTCTTTACCGAGATCCTGGAATGCTTTCTTGATAGATGGAAAGCGTTCGCGCATCCAATACTCCCTCTCGCCCCAGTATGGCGGCGTCTTACCTCGTTCCGATCCCTCTTCGTCAGCGCTCACGGACCAGTCATGAAGCATATTGATATAATCAGCATCCATAGAAAACTTCAGGACGTGAAACATCCTGCCATCCCCGTTCTGCTTCACCCAGTCCTTCTCCCAGGCCTTCATCTCTTCGGCATAAGGTAAGCCGAGCCTGCCGGAGAAGACACGAGCGATCACTGCACCTTGGGCCTCGGCCATTGGAAACGGAATGATCTTCTGGTTGAGGACCGGGAAAGCCAAGGTAGGATGAGGTTGGTAGAAGATATGCTGGTACAGGTTCTCGACCTTCTCGCCGGTCGTAATTACAGGAGGATCCAGCGTGTCCAAGAAAGGGAAGGAGTAGAAGTAGCCAGTACAGTATAGAACAGCGTCTATGTCCGCCTCGGTCGTGCCGTCCTCGAAGCGGACACTTCGGTTCTCGACAATGTACTCGGCAACGGGCGGCTTGTCGACCTTTGTGGATGACGCTGCATTGACGAGGAATGACTCCGACTTCGACGACAGAAGCAATGGTGACTTGCAGGACTGCTCAATTTGGTGGCCGATGTCGATGCCAGAGGCGGAGTTCCCCACTACTATGACCTTCTTGCTAGCATACTGCTCCGGAGTGCGGTAGAACTTGGAGTGAGTGATGCTGCCTGGGTAGGCTTTACTCCACTCCTCGATACCACGCACCTGCGGCATATACGGAATGTCAAAGTGGCCATTCGCCACAATGACCGCATCAAACATTTCAGTTTCCACCTCTCCATCTCGATGAGAGACATCTTGCGTCTTCACCATCCACTTCTCATCCTTGGACAAGCTCACGTCCATCACCTGCGTCCGGAACTGAATCAGGTGGCGAATGTCGTCCGCATACCGCTCGATGTATTCCAACACTGCCTCGTGCCGCGGAAACAGCTGACAGTCTTCTGGCCAGTCCAGATCCGAGAAGCCCATCAATCCTCGTGGTATATTTGTTTCCAGCCGATCGTACAGCGGCGTCGTGTAGACGGCCTCTTCCTTCGTGTCTTTATCGAAAACCTTCGCTGCGCCGCTTTGCTGCCATACTGGCTTCTTCACGCCTCCGTAGGGTTTGGTTTGAGGTATGTCCACATCGTGCGGAGACGCAGACTGATGTGGCACGTAGTTCCAGATGCCACCAACTGCAGAGCGCTGCTCGTAGATCTGGATACGGGAGAAGGCGCGCTCGGCGAGGAGGTATCTGCAAGAGGTGAGATGTACATCGCCTGCGCTCCACATACGGTATGTTCGTACTTCGCTGCTGCCAGGCCGCTGGGTCCGGCGCCTATGATGCACACGCTATCCACTTTGAAACGGCGCTCCGCTGGTAATGAACCCATCTTGCGAGTGTAGGATGTACGGATAGAAATGAGAGTGACGACTGGAAACAACCCACCAAGATAATACCTACCTTTCAGCGATGATACAGGAAGCATCCGAAGATTGTATGACGGATTGTCCGGTACGTCAACCGAGAAGAAGTCCACCACGGTCTTGGCTCTTCCGCGGAGTTTCGCACGACAAACCGTCTGCCCTCTTGCCTTGCTGGACTTCTCCACTCTACACCGACATGGCGGTGCGTCCTATTGCTACGAGGTAAGCGTACATCTCTCCTCTTCTCCTTTGTGTGCTTGCATGTTCGTCAAGGCTCTCATTTCACGATCCATTTACAAGCAGTCCATAGCCAGCACGACATGACCCCGTCCGTCTACTCCTCCAGCTACCAACGGTACAAAGAAGACACCAGTGTGTTTACCACATGGCTCTCCAACGCGGCCAAAAGCTGCGGCCACGTAGTCAAAGCAGATGAGACGACAGCTCCTCAAGCTGCACAATCACACGCTCCTCCGAGCGAACCTCCCAGGGCCACACGTCTCAAAGGCAAAGAACGCAAACTAGCCAAGCAAGCTGCCACCGTGACTCCGGACTCCAGGATTGCATCCTCGACGAGTCCGCCGCAGAAGAAGTATAAAATATCGGTATCTGAGCTGCTCAAGCAGGCTGAGGCGGTCGCATCCTGGACTAAGAAGACCATACGGTTGCCCGAGGATGTGCAGCATGTGCTTCAACGCGCCATAACCGCTCGCCACAGGTGTACCGCCTGGTTCAAGCAGACTGGGCTACAGAATGAGTACTCTAATGAAGGCCACGAACATTTCGTCGATATCTTGGAGCGTGCCCTGGACCTTTTGCGAGGCCCAGCCTCCTCAACGCCGGCTGCTGGGGTTCCAAGCAGACACGAAGACCCTCTTGCGAACATGCTGAATAACCGGTTCGGCGCCTTGAATCTCGACGACGGGGCCGAGATTGACCTGGAAGTTGAAGGCGTGATGCAACCACCAAGCACGGCGCCGGTAAAGTCGACAAGGTCCGAGCCTACAGCCGTATACGAACTCGAGTCAGAGATTTGGGACGTTGCATTTGCTATATATTGCTTCTTTGAGGATGTCCACCAATTACAGGCGCACCTCGTTGGTGTATGGAAGCAGCAACGAAATGGCGAGGTAGATCTCCTGAGTGCGACTGAGGTTACTACCACTGCGCTCGATCTCCTGTGGCATTCGGAAGCTCAACTTCATTCCGAATATCAGTCGCATTTCCACTACAGTAGGATATACGACAACCTGACGACCGTCATCTTTAGCGCGGATGCAATACGGTCCGATAAAGATCCGGAAGAGGCACTTCGTTCGCCCGAGCGCCTGAAGATTTTGCCGTTCGACGAGTTCATCTATCTGCCGACAGCGAGAACGCTAATGAAGTTTGCTTCGATGAGAGAACTCCTGCAATTAGAGACCTGGCCGCCTCCCGTCCCACCAATGCGCTTCAGCTACATCATCAATCCTGCGCTGCTTGAGAGCCCTCGACTGCAGAAGTATGAGCGTGAGGATAAATTGCTGACGCAGTTCATGTTGGACATTGCGCTTGCGGATGAATTGAAAAGTCAGATGGTCCAAATGGGAGGCGAGGACCCACAGACTGGGGGTCCGGTGGTTGCTGATGTGCTTACAAGCTATCTACGTAGGGTGTGGACAGATGATAACATTACAGTCACCAATGTGTTTGCCAGCCGGCTGTGGCTCGACATTGTTGACTTGCATGATGGTCAACCGAACACAGGAGGCGAATTGGCCGTAGAGGCGGCACTTGCGCAAAAGACGTTCGATTTCAAGATTGGTTCTGATGGCGTTCTCGATGCTGGCGGAGGTTTACGATGGCTGGGTAAGGACTCAAGTCTGATGCTTGAACTGTATGGGCTGAAGCACAGCATTGAGCAACCCACCTTCGGCGAATTCAAGCGTAGTATGGTGGATGGTTCTTCGAAAAGCAATGGGCTAGCGCTCGACAGCCCGACATGGACCCGGCGATTAAGGCAGCCATAGAGAAGCAACTTAAGGAGAAGTACCCAGACTGGAAGCCGCCGGAGCAAAAGCACGTTGATAATGCGAAGCGTCTGAACATTCAACACATCCGACCACACGAAGACGAAAACTTTCTGACAAACTACAACCCAATCTACTGCGGCACAGCGGCACTCCTCTTAGCTCTCAAGACCGAGGAAGCAGGCATCGCGCTGGCTAACCACCATATGACAATATTTGCGACGGCGCATCTCTACAATGCATTGAAACAGCTGCACGTGATCGATATTGAATGGCCTGCTCTAGACCGTATCATAGCGCTCCAAGTCGGACCTATATTTGCAGGACAACGTCCCGGCGATGTGCCCAAAACGCCGCAGGCTATACAGTCGCATCTTGAGCTGCGGGTCGGCCTCAAGTCAAATCAGAAATTATTCGACAAGAAAATGCCATGGAAGTTGCAAGTATGTGGTGCAGGCGTAGCGATGCGCACACAGCTCGTGAGTGAGGATATGCGCATACATGCCTCCCATATGATACAGGATGACTGGTTGGCTGATCTCGGTACGTGTCAAAAGTGCAGACCTGACTCGGCAGTGCTAATGACATTTCAGAGCCCAAGACAAAGTACAACAAGCCACGCCGCCACGTTTCACTTGTCCAGTTCGTCAAAGAGTTTTCTGATGTGATGCCGCACCTCGTCAGGGATATACGGATTGACTACATCGGTCTCACGAAGATCTGCAAAGGATTGATGACCGCCATTCGGGTCAAGATGTTTACGGAGCTGCGCATCAATTATCCGTCGATGAAGAAGCCAGAAGAGAGTAATGACCACGGTCCAGTGTTCATGGTGTTGGAAATTCTTACTGAATCTCGGACGGCGGAAATGAAGTACCTCAGACTTCGTGATCGTCGCGACAAGACAGTTTTCCCGGGAGGCGAGCAGCTCTTGTTGGCCGGAAGAGTGATGGAGGACTTCTTACGGGACAAGCATCGTACGCAGATCAAGGATGTAGCCTAAAGCAATGAGGCGGTGGAGAGGCTCAAGTGCGCTTGCCAGGCACTGCTCAGTGACATCTCTGTACGACTGCTATCGTGTACATGAACCGATGAAAGCTTAAATTGGCCGCTTACGTTCGCATAAAAGGCCGGAGCCGGTCACCCAGTCAGTCTGGAGTGATCGACACAGACCCTAATTCGTCGATGATGAACACTAGAAAGACTCAAGAAGCTCTCGCCAGATCAGTGTCGAGGGCCGCTCAAGCAGTGTGCAATGCTGAGATGAGTTTGAGGGAATCTAAGGCTTGTTGGAGAGCCTTGACGCAATCTGGTGCTGGCAGGCAACTACCGACCTCAACCTTGTGGCAAGGCCTGGCTGGTGAGCATATGATTCTAGGATGGCGATGAGCTGAGCAAGCAATCTAGTTCGGAAGAATCGCACGCGCACAAGCATTCAGATCTTACTCGACGGGACATGGTCACGATAACGGAGACCGACAGCACCAGCACGGACGAACACGGCTGCAAATAATTGTACACGTATTGCGAAGCAACACCCTATCTGTACATTGCCTATCCCTCAAGCCGGCATATCTCATCTGTTCGTTGACTTCATCCTCGTCACCTCAGTTCCATCATGCACAGGAAGTTGAGCACAACATTAACCAATCTCCTTGATCGACAGCGGAGACTTCCGTTCGCCAAAGCCCCTCAATTGTACCCATTCTCGGCCTCGTACAGGACGATCTTCCCAACCTGCTTCTTGATCTGTGCGCCCCCAGCAGCACGCTTAGCATGTCGGGCACTCTTTAAGGTGACCAGCCACTGTCTATCATCGGCTGGCCCGTAAAGTTGCACGCCCGTGTAGCCGTCGTACTGCCTGAAGCCCACTTCACAATACCTCCTCATCCTCTTGCATGCTATCACGCTGTCGACAGTGACAACGACAGAGCTTTTTGCTGCCGACTCGGAGAGAAACGTCTTGGTGGCGGGTGGCATGACGGCAATCGCTGCTTCTCGATCCCGAGGCTCGACTTTGACTGCAGGCAATGCCATTGTCCGGAGCACCGCCCGTGTCCTGCCCCGCAAAGCTTCCATGTTCTTCTTGCTCCAGTCATTGCTGTAGACTAGTGGGCTATCCGAGAGCCGCCCTCCGCCTTCTGGCATAAAAGCTGCCATGCCGGTACTGATTCGTACGGGTTCTGCAGCTTCAACCACCTCTTCAGCCTTGATCACAGAGTAAGAGCCACGACCCAGCCGCTCCCTCAACAAACCCAGAAACGCTGTCAAATCACACTCCTGGCCATGCTCTTCTGCTTGGTGCTTGAGGACACGGGCAACAACGTCCGCAAGTCCGACCTGATCCGTAACTCCGTCCATGAGCGACTCGGCGATTCTGTCGCTTAGTTCCTGGCTCAAAGCTGCCACAGCCTCATCTCCCTTGCCTGGCATGCCAAGCTCATCTGCTTTCCCACGCACCCAGTTGACCAGCTCTTGAAAACGCGCGCGACTGCTGCAGGTGTCCAGCAGTGCGCTCAGATGCTGCTGGTATAATTGGTGGGTGGGGTCATCAAGGATGATGTGCCCGATGGCGAGGGCGACAAAAGGCTCCAGGTTCGCATCGTGGTCAGTATCGTACATCGCGTTCATACTGCCGTCACTGGGTTGCTCGTTGGTGTGCCTGCGTTCACGTTTCAGCTTCAATGAGAAACCCACCTTCGATCTTTTCACCGGCTTTGCGGTGCTCATTGCTGTCTTAGGCCACTGTACAGCTTCGTCACGCTTCGCGCGCGTGTTGCTGGGCGTGCCGCTGCGTGACTTTGTCATATTGAGCGATTGCTCGTCGCAGGTGCTTGCGAATGTGATGTAACTTGAACACGACGCGGAGAAATGAAGTCTGGTGGGATGGAGCTAACGGGCCGAAGCGCGAACGCTCGGCAGTCACGAAACTGTCGCGAAAAGCGATATCTCGAAGTCAACTTGTGTACAACGTGTACGATCGTCTCTGGTTTGCCATCTCAGCCCGATCCTTGCTCACATACACTTGCTGCCAGGCCGCAGATGTTCCCCATTTGGCATTGCTATCCTCCAGCCTCTGCAGACCCTTGGCCGTCACTCCTATGCGGAATGCCGCCAACATGTATGTGCACGTTTTTACAAGCTCGCCAGTCCTCCACTGGTTATTGTCGGCATTACATCCTGCTAGCATCACATCCCCTTGGGAGACACAACGAACCCTTCACGTTCGCGTGCTCTTGCTCATGTTCGTTCGCCACGGTGGACATACATCCTGCCGTTCTGTCCTGGAACCCGTACGCCTGAGCTCACAGCAGCCTCTGCGAGCTCGGCGGTCCGTAGCATGACAAGCCACTCACGCGATTGCGGCCCAGACTTCTTGCCTATTCTTTTTACGCTGACATAGCCGTATTTCGCAAAGATCTCCTGGCAGATTCTCCTCATCCTGTAGACAAGGGGGTCGTTATTCAATAGCAAGATTACTGCAGCTTTCTCAGCTGGCCCAGATGGTGGCGGCCGAAGGAGCGGCGCCGCAGCCTGATTTGTTATGACCTGCTGCGACGGCATCTCCTGTCTGACGCGGCTGGGTGGCGGTGGGTGGGCCAGGGCCGACGCATGGGACGAGGTTGAGGGTCCGGGAGGCTGCGTCACGAAGTGCTGCAGCGATGGGCGATGGTTCACACGAGAGTCTGGTGTTTCGGTCTTGACGTGCACGTAGGTGATGGGCCTGGGAGTCATCTCGCGGTGCAGCGGCTGGCGTCGTAGCGCGTACTGCTCCTTGAGATCCCGTTGACTCTTATCCCTTCTCCAAGAAGCGAGCTTCCGCATGTCGCCGCGTCGGAGAGCCTCGTGGCGTGTGACATACTGCTCGCTTTTGGAAAGCTTTATTTGCGCCCACGCCAATGCCGCTTCCTCGCAGCACAGATGGAGATCAGGAGTCCTGGAGGAGGTGTCAGTGGTGGTTCGATCCGAGTCATGATCGGTGCCGGGAACATCTCGAACGGGTCTCCAATGACCGAACGCAGATCGCCAGACATAGCGGCGTACCCGCTTAGGATGGATCGGAGACGACAGCCTCGAACTTACTTGCTGACTCGCCTCGAATTCGGCGTCTGCGACTTGATGCACAATGAAAAGGTCTCGTGCAGATTTGATCACTGAGAGAACCAGCGTCTGAGCGGCCTCGCCATCGAGTTGACCCAGCCTTTCACGATCCCAATACACATCAACTGCTCGTGCAATCGTTGCGGGCTCCGGATGGTCAGAGTCAGGCACCGTCTCGGTGATTGTATCATTCGTCTCGAGCTCACGCGACGTGCCAGTGGTATCGCGCAGCTTCCGCTTCAAGGATCGCAGAAAAGCCTTACTGTCCACTTCGTATTCGCGTCTCTGGAGTACCATAACAGTGACCTCGACTAGCATCTCTTCGCTCGCCAATGACTCGGCCAACCTCGTGGCTATCCGATCACAGTATGCGCTTGTCAGAGCAGCCGCCGCTGTCTCTCCGCCACCAAGTAACTCCAGCTCTTCCGCCTTCACATGTATGTGTCTGATGAGCTCTTGCAGCTGAGCACTGCCTGCACGCCCGGTGCCGCAAGCATCGAAAAGCGCCGCGACGTGCTGTTGGTACATGCGATGCTCCGGATTGTCGAGGATAAGGTGGCCGATGGCTATGGCATGCAGCGGGTCTAAAGGCGCAGTCTTGTCGTCCGAGTCGTCAGTGTCTTTATCAATAGACATCGCATCTGCGCGATCGCCGCAATCATCTGTCGGGCTTGGACTGGTAACACGATTCCCCTTCGGTGATCGTGCGAAGCCCACCTTCTTTGCCCGCTTTGCAGTAGTTATGGCCGTCTTCGGCCATGTAGACTTGTCGCGCTTGATGCGCGCACTGCTCGGGGTGCCACTGCGTGACTTGCCCATCTTGTCGTGAGCGTGACTGCTCGAAACGAACCGCCTCGACATAGCAGACGACGTTTTCGTACTCGCTGTAGCGTACTCGTGTTCGTGTGAACTGAGAGCAGGCTGAGCAGCCACAAACTTGGCACAAATCTACACTATGTACAACGACTTCTATCTTTCAAGCTCAATACAGCCCCAATGCCCATGTGGTGCAATTCATCTCTGTTCAAACCACACCCTCGTAGATGGCGGCATCCCCCGCTTGCTTCTTGATCCGGGGCTTGCGACGAAGAGCTTGAGAGGCACCATCTTGGCCTTCGAAGAACACCAACCACTTTCGATCACTCATTCCGCGAGGCTGCACGCTGAGGTATCCACACGCAGAGAACGTCGCAGCGCACGTCTTCTCCATCTGCCGGGCAGTTCGATGGCACGATGTGATGATGAGGAGCGCGGACCGTACTTGCTGCTCTGGAGGCGGCGCGTCGTCGATATGCAACGGAGGCTGGTCAGCCTGAGCTAATAGCGCAGGGCTCACGTCTTCGCTCTTTACGCCAACGTCCCCAGACTGGTGTAGTGGTTGCTGCTCCCTTGATGGACCGTGTAGTGCTTGCGGCACGATGGGGCCATGGGATATTGCATGCCGACTTAGTCCATACTGTGCCTTGCGTTGCCGGCGCTCTGAATTGGTATCGTACGTCACGAATGTGCGTACATCTCCCGTCAGCAACTTCTCGAAGCGAGCGAACCATCTCTCCTTGGTGTTGTGTGGCAGCTGCATCCAGTCCAGCACCGCTTGATCGCATAGTTGCCGAATGTCGAAGACGAATGGATGGTGCAGATTCGCTTCGAATTCGGCCTCCGCAATCACGTTGATGCAGAACAAGTCACGAGCACGCTTCAGCGTTGATGAAATGGCCAGACGGACCGCATCCATGTTAACGGCACGCAACTGATTCAAGTCCCAGTAAAAGTCCACGCCTTTGGCGATGAGGTTGATGTCTGGCACGACATCAACCGTGTCCGCTACTGCACCTCGCATGACGGGCCGTGAGGGTACTGGACGATTGGCCGGCAGCTCATGCTGATATGGCGCTCGTGATGGGCTCAACGGCTGTGTTCGAGCTTGGGATGATAGCCCTAGCGTGTCGACCTGCTCGCGTTGTGGCGGTGTCGCTTCGGCGTCTTATGCTGGCTTGACAGACTTTTTGGCTGTGATGCCCAATTGCCCAGCTCTTCACCTTTCCTGCGCAAGTGTTGAACAAGCTCTTCAAACCGCACAGAATCGCTTGCGTTCAGCAAAGAGTCTACATGCTGCTGGTACATGCGGTGGGTCGGATCGTCCAGAATCAGGTGCCCTACGGCCAGCGCAGCCACGGGGTCGAGGTTGGGGACATCATCTGCGTCAGCGCCAGCATCAACGTCCATTGCATCAGAATCTTCGTCATTCTCACTAGAGTCAATTGAACTCGGGCTTGGACTTGGTACGCGCTCTTTCTTGGACTTCTTCCTTGGAGCGAAAGCCACCTTGCTGGACCTCTTCGATTTCGATCCCACGGTCCGCATAGCTGTCTTCGGCTGAGAAGAACCTCTATCGCGCTTTTTGCGCGTGTTACTCGTCGTGAGGTTTCGCGACTTCGTCATTTGGCTCATGCAGACCTCATCTCAATGTCAATGGTGCATTGTGCAGAAATCGGAAACGCGACTCGAAGATGAGTAGACGGGACTTGCCGCTAGCGTCTCAAGCTTGAAAACACGTTCTGGCGGCCACCAACGACCTCGCAAATACATCATCGCACTGAACTGCCATCGCTCACCATCGCGGCGCAAGACACTCCGCTGCCGGCGAGAGCATCTCCAGCGATTATGGAGAATCGCGATGGAACTCTCTCGAAGCTAAAGCGCCCCGGCGAGGACCTCGAGCGCACTGCGAAACGTCGAGGGAAGGTTGGTGGCTCGAGAATGGGCGGTGACACGACTAACAACAGCACTGATCTACTGCTTGCTCTTACTATTGCTCACATTATCGTGGACGAGCCGACCCACCTGATGTACCATCAGCACCTCACGACTCTCCTGGAGAGCTGTACCACACTAGACCACCTTCAACAGCTGGTTACTCGCATTGTAACGCGCGCTGGCGAGCTGCAGATGGTCGACCAATCTCAGCGCGCAGTCGATGCGATCTCGCAGGCGTGGTGCAAAAGAGCTGCAGGCGCGCTATCCGACATGGTGTTGAATGAAAACATGCTTGCGGAGATCACAACAGCCACAACAAAGCTGAAGATGGCCACTGGCTTCAATGTGGAATTATTTCTCGAGGCTCTAAAGGACAAGATGGGCTAGGATGACACACCGAGCACTCGAGACTCTCACCGATACGGCATGGCGACCGGCAGCGGTAGTTCAGCTCAAGGGCATATCCTGGGGCGCACTTCTGAGATCGAGACGATCGACGCAGTCGAGGAGCAGCCCATAAACTCTCGCACTCGCGGTATCGGCAAGCCCATCAGTGCGGTGGCACCACAAGCATCTCACGAGCAGGTCATGGCTTCCGGCAGTGGCAGTGCTGCTCAAGGGCATATCCTGCAGCGCACTTCTGAGATCGAGATGCCCGCACCTTCAATGCACGGCCGGGAGCAGAGTTTGGGCACGGTCGCACAAGGCGTAGATCTGTACTGGTGTCGCCGGACTCTTCTGAAGGTCTCGAGGGAGGAGGTGAAGGCGCTTATGCAGCAACTCTTCCGCTCTGGCCGCGATGTCTACATCGTGAACCACATCGCTCTGGCCGAACTTGAAGCGCACGACGCTCTCCAAAGTCTCGATCTGCGACAGCTACGACAGTCCGCTGCAAGGGCATGGGCTGGTGAAACATCCAAGGAGACTGATCGGTACGGCGTGCGCCATGAGATGCTTGTGGAAGGCAAGGCATACGTTCTATCACCCACGGATGTCAACAATAATCGTCAGCGGCGGAGGGACGAATACGGGCTGATCCGTGAAATGCTCTCTCCGGCCTTCATCGGTCTGCCAGGCCACGATCGTACCGCACAGGAGTAGATAGAGCAGTACACGACCTTGGAGAAAGCCCATCCGCTTTCGGACTCACCAGAGCCGCCAATAAAAAACGAGTTCATTCCGGTCTCTCGCGAGCCGGGATGGCGTCTCAAGCAGCTGGCGCGGCCTACCGAAGGCGATGGTCGCGAAAACAAGCGGTACGGTGTGCTCATGACCGTCGAGGACAAGAGGAAAGCACCAAGAATGCGCGACGTCTGCTCGGTCGCATTCTCGGCGTTCGGATTTAAGTCTGTGGAGCGATTCGGGCCTGCACCCCAACAGGAGTGGCTCATCAAGCTGGGATCGGCAGGGGATGTCAAGCGCGCGCTCGAGACTCCACGACCTTTCTTGGTGGGCCAGGTGGGCCTCCTACGCAGCTGGAAGACTGAGTTACAGCCCAGTCGCGATCCCGCTCCCGTTGAACTTCCACGAGCTCCGCTATCGCTCGACGTCATGTCTTTGGCCGACTCGACGAGAGGAGACCTGGTCCACGCTCCGCCGACTAATGGGGCTCCTGGTGTTCTTAACCCCCGCTACAGACTGCCGTCCGAGAGTCGCGCTGCGGAGAACCAAACCCAGCTCACACAGCAACCCGCAGAATCTACGCAGATATCGTCAGTGAACACTCCCGTCGAAGGCCCCACAAGTCAAGCTGCGCATGCGAACCACCAGCCTCGCACCCAGATATTCGTCAACGAAAAGCCTCTGACGGTCAGTCCTGCAGACTTAGTTTATGCGATGGCTCAGAGTACGAAGCTGCCGTTCAATCTGCGAATAACCCAGGATCGTACGACAGTCATCGCGACATTCGCCAGTCCTCAGTAACCGATCAAGTTTGGCGTTCCAGTTCGCAACCTCATCAATCAGCAAATGGTGGAATTCCGACCGGCCTACAATTTGCCATGCACTATATGTGGGACCAATCACAAAGTGTTACCGGAGTGCCATCCATTGGCATCAATACTCAAGCCGTTCTTGGTCCATGCCCCGGCATACCTGGAGGAAGCGCCTCGGATGGTGTAGGGCGACGGGACGAAAACATGGCGCTGTGGCATGGCACGAATGGATTTTGCAGCGCGGAGATGTGTGCTGCGAGGTCTACGGACAGAAAAGCTTGATGCATGAGTGTGGGATCCCGGCCAGCACATATCTGCTCCAGGCCATGCTGCTCGCAATCGACAGTCGACTTGCAGACGCATTGTCGATATGAACAGCGGCCAGCAGGTACGCGGGTAGACAATATGTGCAAAATTCCTACCTACCATTGCACTCTCAGCCTGGCCTTTTCTTCGCCGTCGCATTGATCCTTGTTCACTGTTCCTCTCGTCACGAATTAAAGTACTGTACTTTGTCGGAAACCGGAAGCTGACTGTGCTGCTGACAGGCTTGGCTCGTCGATCATTCGTGATCCCCACCTCCACATGGCGATACCGGGGACCGAGCTGACATTTGATCCTCGAAATTGATTTCCGAAATCGACGTCGTCCCCTCTTCCTCCCGATCATCTTTCCCCCTCTCAACCCTGCACCATCGCAGGAGGCCCGCCGACTACGACCGCCATGAAGCAGATCTGGCCACCAGACGTGGACGACTACACACCAGCATGATCGCATTCGTACTTTGGTAATCATGTCACCTTCACCAACAGATGGATCCGCCAGCTCCGCCTCATGGATTTCACCTGGCGCTGGCATTACCGGCGGCTACGATGGCAACAGTCAGACTCTGCGCATGTTTATCGTCTTCTTCGCAGGCCTGGCCATGTACAACGCATGTGAAGTGACCATTATGGTTCTTCTGACATTCAATACCTGGAGAGGCCTCTACTTCTGGTCACTGCTCACGGCTAGCCTCGGCATCATCCCGTACGCTCTGGGCTTCTTGCTGAAGTTCATGAACATTACAGTAGGCCAGGAGCGTTGGCTGGCTGTGGTACTGCTCACGATCGGGTGGTATCCAATGATTACCGGCCAGGCGCTAGTACTGTGGTCGCGTCTGCACCTCATTGTCAACGGCGAGAGAGGCGACATGATCCTGCGATATACAAAGTGGATGATTGTGGTCGACGTGATCATATTCCACATACCGACCACCGTCCTAACCTTCGGCTCAAACGGCAGTGTGCAGACCGAGATCTTCGCAACAGGCTATTCGGTCATGGAGAAGATCCAGATGGTGGGCTTTTTTCTGCAAGAAGTCACGCTGTCTTCCATCTACATTGTCGAGACTATCAAGCTCTTGCGCACTTCGCTACAGCCGCGCACCCGCACGGTGATGAAACAACTCGTCTTCATCAACGCCGTCATCATCCTCATGGACCTTGCATTGCTCGGACTGGAAGGTGCGAGCCTTTACATCCTCGAGACTCTGCTCAAAGGCGTTATATACTCCATCAAGCTGAAGCTGGAGTTTGCCATCCTGGGTAAGCTCGTCAAGTTTGTCGGAGCGACGAGATCGGACCTGGATTCTGAGCCTCGGAACACTTCGGTGGGCTTCGTGGTCGCGGAGACGAAGGCCAAAGTAGTCGAGGACGAGATGAATATCAGCGAGTTCGTGGACCTGAGCCGTGTTGGGACCGACCTCACCCATCCTTCTCAGCCTTCCGATTCGACTTCCCGCCGCAGGCGCTCACGGATCAACAGCTCCGAACTTGACTGGAATCTCTCACGTTTCGAGCACGTCGAAGACATCTCCGAGCTCATAGAAGAAAGTTCAATCTCAAGTTCGAGGCCGCCATCGTGTCACTTTCGCGCCGGGAATGGTGAGGTGTGATTGGCGGAAGACTTTTTTGGCCGGACGATGAATAAGCGATCCTTTCGCATTCGCACGACCATCTACGGCCAAGCTCCTCGCATCAACGCACGGCGATCGCAACCATGCCATCACACCAGCACTGCCCCGGCGTACAAGCGAAAGATCCGCTCCGCTATCATTACATCTACTGGCGCACGCCAATCCATCCGCGAACAGCGTCCTGATCTTTTCCATTTCAGCAATGTGGATAGGCACGCTTGCAACCGCGTTGTGCCGATGCAGGTGCTGTCGCTAGGGTTTTCGCGTACAGGAACATCTTGTGAGTGTGCGATCTGTGTATGCGACGGCACAGCTGACAACCACCAGCCATGCAGCTTGCGCTGGAAACTTTGGGCTACCCTACCTACCACATGACCTCTACCATCCGCAACATTCCTGATGCCGACATGTGGGTTGAGGCTTTTGATGCGAAGTACTTCCACAAGCCTGGAGCGCCGAAGCTTGACCGCGCCTTTTGGGACAAACTTCTGGGCCACGTCTCCGCGACGACCGATCTCCCTTGCGCGGCGTTCCATGAAGAGCTGAGAGCGGCATACCCGGGCGTGAAGTGCGTGCTCGTGGAAAGAGAAGTGGAAGCATGGTACAAGTCCTGGTACGATGTGCAGATTGCCAACTATGACAGCTGGTTCTTCCGCGTAGTGGCAGCGCTCGACCCATACTTCATCGGCAGACTGTGGACCGTGGCGACAGACTGCGTTTTGAAGGGCTATGTTGGAGGTCTGAGCAAGAAAGAGCTCGAGGAGAAGAGTAGGGACGTGTACAGGAAGCACAATGAGGCGGTGAGGTCGACGGTACCAGCAGACCAGCTGCTCGTGTACACCTTGGGGAGTGGATGGGATCCGTTGTGTGCCTTCTTGGGAAAGCCGGTGCCAAATGTGCCCTTTCCACGGGTCAATGAGACAGAGCTGGTGAACGAATATGTACAAATTCTGATACGGATGGGGTTGACCAGTACGCTCACGCGGTGGGCCACGTACGCAGTGCCGGTGGTAGTGGCCGCCGGAGCGGTGGGCTGGTTGGCTGTATTGAGGTGAGCCTTAGACGAGACGTCGGTCGTGGTCGTTGTACTGTACATCCAGGTATCTGCTCGCAAGTGGGACGGTGCTTGGTGTACAGCTTCAGCAGGACGCACGCAAGCCCGCCATAACCGTCTGCACTCTTCCAGCGCATCCGCAATGGCCATGATTTTGGCCCCCAATCGAGCTGATCCTGCGGGCGCTAACGGTTGTGCGAAAAATGCCAAGAAAGCTGTCTGAGGATTTTGACTTGGTCGAGAAGTCATCTTCAAAAGACTGAATCGTTATGATAAACTTGACATAGCCAAAATTTGTTCGACGCTGATTGTAAACACTTTCCAAGTGGCGAGGGAAGCCAGTGTGTCGCAAAACTGCATCAAACTGGGCGACGAGAGTGTCGTCCGGTCATCTGAAACCCAATATGCAATGCGTGAACGACCAGCAGGCTGCAGACATGGATCGACCGTGCATGTCGACATCGCGATCACAGACACCCAGCGGCAGAAGTTTGCGTCTATTGTGAAGCTCTCAACGCTCGCCATCCGCAACTGCACACTGGACGCCCTACCTTGTGCGGCGTGTCATTACCACAATAGGCATGAACAGGTCGGACTTCCATCAGGTGGTTTCGGTAGTGCTGGAATGGGAACGTCTTAGGCCTCCGTCCAGCGTCACTCGGTCTCAGGCATGATCCAGTAAGGACCCAGCATCGCGAACACTTTCAAACTTGTCGGCGTGTGCGGCCCTGCTATGCTGCGGTAGATCATGCCATACCGAGCGTCTTCCGAGGCGTTGTGGTCCATCGTATACCGACACTTGTAAGCGTTCGACTGCCTTTTTGACCACGCAGGTACCATGTCGCCTGCATCCACCAAGATGGCATAATCATCCTCGGTTGGAACAGAAGCCCACTGATCACGGGCAAATTCTACCTCGAGTTTCTGACGACGTTGAAAGACAAGGACCAGGGAGCCATATTCAGATGACGGGGTCTGCCAGATCGCTTGCGATCCATCCGGAACATCGGAAGGGTAGCAAGCAATGCGGAATTGGTGGATAGGGCTGGCCGGAAGGCTATGAGCACGTGCGAAGGCTTCCTTGTCCTGCATGTGCATCGCTACGGCAAAGCACCGGGCGAGGAGGACAACAACCTGCTGGCATCGAGCCTTGAACCTCTCCACCTGCCTCAGCTTGCTTCTGATGTAGAGCGGCAGGGCGTCTGCTTCCCTGTAAAGCTCTCCAGCATCCCCAGAGAGGAAGACCGTTTCCTGCAAACAGTGCTTGCGTGTGACATAGCGTACGAGGCCCTCTGTCCTTTCGAATGGCGTCTTGTCGTCCGCTGGCAGGCTGAAGAATGTGCGCATGATCTCCAGCATTTCGTCCATTTCGTGCATGCGGATACCATGTCCTTTCAACATCATGTAACCAAATGTCCGGCTTGCGAATGCAACTTCTTTGGCAACACGGAGCTCGTGTTGGGGATCTTCAATCTGCGAGATGTCAACGAGGGGAAATTCCATCTCGGCGTGGGATCTTGACGAGATGGAAACTGGTCGGCATTGGTGCTGTAGTATGAACACACACGAAGTAGTACGTCTCAGACTTTTGCTCGGTTGAGTTGACTAGCATGTGCAAGTAAGGTAAGCCGTGCGTGGAATGCACCGAACGTCATCGTAGTTCTCCGCACACATGCACGCTGAGTCGTGATGACCCGCATCACGTTCAGCCGCCATACGTAGCACATAATCAGTGAGCAAGACGAGCTAAATGGGCCGTCAGTGCAGACAACATAGCAGTGAAAGCACTTGTGTGCCCAAGAGAATTCGCTGTAGTTCGACTCGCCAGAGGATTGCAGGCCAGAGTTGCTATCATGGAGGCAGGTGAGTAGTTGGCTCGTTGCATCTTCGTTTGGGATCGGACAGGAACGCTTCACGATTGTGACCATGCTCTGTGCTCAGAGCGCGCCTCAAACAATACCCAGACGAAGGATGCCCACCACTCAAGCATGGTGCAACCACGTCTCAAACCAATCCACAGCCGCCTGCTTCCCTCTCACCATCGCCTCGAGCTCCCCAGCCTTCTCCGCATCGCCCCTCGTGAAACACGAATGCTCCACGCCCGGAAAATGCACATAGTCGAACACCACTTGATTCTTCTGCAACACCTTGAAAGTATGCTCCTTCAGCTCCGCCGTGTATGCCGCATCGATCTCTGGCGCTAGAATCTGGATCGGGACCGTCACACCGTCCAGATCCTCCTTGATGAGCATGGAAGGATGACCCATGCTCACACAATCGACAAGATTGTTGCCTTTGGCTCCGAGACGACAGACGGCCCATCCTCCATAGCAGTAGCCAATTGCGCCGACCTTCTTGTACTCTGCTCGTAGCTTTCTGGCGCAGTCGAAGATCTCAGGTTCGCGGATTTCCCGGCTGTGGCGGCCCACGAAAGCCATGATGTCCAGACCGTCCTTGGCCCATTCGGTGAAGTCTTTCTTGAGAGTGTCTTTGGAAATGCTTTCACCGTCAAAGCTGGGAAGGTCATCAGATATTGCAGAAAGGGTTGACTTATGTGCGCTCACAAGTCGGGCATGTAGACCGTGACATTCGCCTCACGTGCGAAGTGATCAGCGAGCAGGCGGTTATTGATGAAGTCCCAGCCAAAGACATCAGTGATGAGCATCACTGCTGCCTCGGTGTTGGACCCGGTCACATATGCCTGGTTGCTGGCCGTTGGGAAAGGTATGGCTTTGCCTTCTGGTGTGCCATCCCACTCGAAGCCCTTGACGCAGCACGGTTGGATAGACATGGTCGAGGTCGAGGTTGAAGTTGTGAACCGCGTTTGGGGATCGGTTGTGGTTGTGTATTCAGATGGGCGAATAAGATCTCGGATCGGAGGCCTAACTTCCGCGATGGTGATTACAAAGCGTCCAATCCTACCCCAATTCGGCCCCAAGGATTCCGTTCTCGCGAACAACCATCCTCCACCATTTGCATATGCGCCGAATTGCGTCTCCCCAAGTACGGTCTGAGCGGGCTTATGAGCCACGAACACCGACTCAGCTCCAGCTCGCACAGCAAGCATTGCCATCGCGTCGCGCCTCGCTTATCTTTCGCGTCATGTCCTCGCCTGCATCTGACCATCACCACCTGTAGCAAACCACAACCAAGCAACCAACACGCCACTTCCGAAAGCCGCAACACCGAAACCGACCAACAGTCTCGAGTCTTTGACTTCCAAAGCCGCCTCCTCATACCCGTCCGTCACGTTGTCCACCGCAGCTTCCTCATACACGCTCGTGCGGTTGCCCATATCGATGGTCAAACTCATACCCAGCTGTTTGCCTTCCGCATCCAACGCCACAGCCCTGACATACCTCTTCACATCCCGATCCAGGTCCACCACGAACTCTGTCTCAAATCCCTGCTTTGGGAAGCTCATCCAGGTATTGAACTCGCCATCATCCTCATGCGCAGTATACAACATCCACCTCCTGATCTCGGTCGCACCATTCCAGCTCACGAAGAGTGCTTCCTCAATCTCATCAAAAACCAGACTCGGAGACGTCCGCGGCAGCCCAGTCCAAGGGTACTTCATATCTCGATAACTCTGCACATCTCCACTCCCAAATCGAGTCTGCGGCATGAACCAAGCATCGCACAACACCGTGCCGTTCTTGTCGAACTCTGTCATCACGCCATTGAACCCGTATCCCAGCAGCACGTTACCGTTCGGGAGTGTCTGAAAGGAGCCCTGCGAAATGGACAGGATCTCGTTCGGATTGGTGTACACGGCTTCCAGGCGAGTGGTCATGTTGCGCAAGTCCACTGCTATGCGCATGCCTCTTGAGCGAGGTGCTGTCATGTCCTGCCAGTCCGCGCCATTATCGAACAGCGTTATCGCTGAGTGGCTGGGATCCGCCCAGTGCGCATCGTGCTGGCCGACGAAAGATGTTGCTTCTCCGCTTGAAAGGTCGGTGAAGGAGCTGTGCTTCCCACCCAGTTGCCACAGAACATCGCCGGTCCGGCCGTCGATGTAGACGATGGCTCTGAGATGCCGCGAGGAGATGAGGTAGTTGCCTTGCTCATCCTTCTCGATCATGTTGATGTGGAAGAAGTCCCATGGTTTCGTACGTGTGGCGCCGTTGCTGCGGATGTAGGACTCCGTCACGGTGAAGTGGTCCGATGCGCGCCACTCGAACAGCGCTTTCCCGGTCTTGATGTCCAGCTCTTGAAACAGGCAGTCCCAAATGTAGCCCTTGCTCGTGCCATGTCCAGCGGGGACGTCGGTGACGGCTGTTTGGTAGATGGAGAGGATGGCGGTGTCGTTTGGAGTGATGGAGAAACAGTGGAGGTCGGCGGTAAGGTGGTTGGCGGCGGAGATGCGTGCGACTTGCTCGTAGTGCTTGTTGAGCTGCGATGAGGATGTGTCAGCGTGTCCGGCGCAGCGTGAGACGAGCAGCGTACCATATAGTAGTGACCAGCACCATGTCCATCAATCGCATCGTTGCCAGCCCAGAAGATGAGATGTGGCTCCCCTTTGTACTGCTGCACCTGAAAGTTGTACACCTGTCCGTACTTGCGCTCAGGCGTCCAGATGAAATCGCCGCTGTATCCTCGTCAGCTCAGTATCTGCTCAAACCATCTCTTCCGTCTTACTTGGCATCAAAGATCATGGGCGCAGAGTCGCTGAGGATGCGCGTGCCTCTGGGAGCGAGAAAGAGCTTGGAGCCGTCGTCGTCGCAGGCGGTGAAGGGCAGCATGAGGTTGAGCTGCAGCGCTTTGATCGTGGTGGAGCGGAAGGTCTGGGTGACGTGGGTGCCATAGTGGCCGGAGTTGTAATCGGAGCTGCGATAGTAAGAGTCTCTGCTCGCATTGCAGAGTGGAAAGACTGTGGCGAGCAAGCAGACCGCAGCCAGCGCGGAGAGGAACATGGGAGAGCGCTGAAGAGAAGCTGCGAGAAGACACTCACCGTCTGCTCACCTGCTGCTGCCATCACTACCATATCAAGCGGGCACCAGGCGATGATCGTGCGCGATATCTCTTCGCCGGCCATCTGCTTGGCGTCGCAGCGCCGTTTCATCGGTATAGACGGCGAGCAAGGCCGCGCCGAAGCATTGTTGCAATGTAGAAGACCTCGAGGTGTCTCATCATGGTTGTGCGTGTTGGTGGTGTCGCGGTCGTGAAGATGGATGGAAGATGCAGACGATGTCCACGAAGGGCGTCTTGACTGTCAGCCGTTGTGCGGGTGCGTCGATGTCGTGATCGCACGCCTTCGCCAGTTTCTGTCTCGTGAAGAGATGACAGGATGACCACTCGAGATGTTCCGGCTGTGTTGTGTTGATGAAAATATGAAACGAGCTTGCGAATGCACAGATTGCGTGCAGAAGCATCGGCCATCGCCGCATCGACCTCGCGACGAGCCTCGGCTGCGACACGTTCTCCTGTCTGCGAGCATTTCAGCTTCTTCGACTTCTCACATCCACCATGGCACACGCCTTCCCCCATACCTCCCTCACCAGGTCCGAGTGCTCCGGCAGTGTCTCGTACAGACCTCCAGCGACATCGACAGCCCGCCAAGTCACGCCAGAAGCCACTTCTCGCCAGCTCATCCCGGTCATCTACACCAGCGAGCAAAGCAACCATGAACGGCTGGCCTCCCTGAAGCTGGAGAACGAGCAGATGCGCCAGACCCGCGCCACTCTCCGGCGACAAAACGCGCATCTTCTCGACAAAGGCCGCGGTCTTGCACGTCGGGCGAGCGATCGGATCTCCAAGCTGAAGGAGAAGAATAAGAGGCTCAAAGAAGATAAGAAGGCCTTGAGACTACTTAACAAAAGTCATGAGCGGGACCTAGAGCGCCTTTGTAGCGGCCACGACACTCTCGAGGACAACCACCAAAAATTGTATGCCAAATACTTTGCGACGTTGTGTAACGAGGAGGCGCTGAAAATCGAACGGAAATGGTATGCTTACAAGCTGGCCGAGGCGACTCGGTTCGCCCACCTGGCGTTTTTCGAGGGCAAGCCGCCCGGACGGTACAATCTCCTCAAGCCCGACAAGACGTCGGCTGCACACATGGAGTGGAAGGGCGGCAAGCTAGATCGTGGGGGTGTGGGTAGATGGCTCATTGATTTGGAAGCAGAGATCGTGGGCGCAGCTGGAAGACAAGGCGTGGAGGAGTTGAAACTTAATATGAAGGAGTTGGAAGAAGAGAGGTTTGGCATGGAGACACAGGAGCAGCAGACCAAGAAGGCCAGCGAGTAACAGCACCGGGAACGAATGGACAACGAGAGGTGGACGTAGAAATGTATCATATATTATGTACACTGCTACCTAACACAACCATCCGTCGCTGTCTCACAAGATCTTGTCCATGCAAGCTCGAAAGCGAACGCATCCTCTCGCCAGCGGCAGTCGGCCGAAGTGACTGCAAACAAGGGTATCTTGCACCTCTTCCCAATCAGAACGCCGTAACAGCCATGTCCAGAAGTATATCACAGTCTCTTTCTCTCCATCCACATCAGCCTGAGCTGTTGTCTCGAAAAACCGGAGGTATCTTCAACCACCAAAGCCATCCTAGATCCTTCTTCAAGCCCTCCGGCGGCTTGCCTTTCTCGTCTCGGTAGTACCACGTAATACCGTTCTTGACATCGCTCGACAAGCCACAAACGGGCCCTCGCCGCCCTCGATTGGACGCCCAGTCCTACTGAGCCTTGCCCGGGTTCAAGACCAAGCTGTTCGCCCTCGAAGCATGCGGTGTCCCTCTCGGCGTGCCGCGCGGCGTGACACGAGGTTCGCCGAACGTGCGCAGTTGCTGCGAGTACTTGCGCTCGCCGGCGCCAGGTCGTGATGCGGCTTGTGCTGCCTTGGCGCTGGCCTGAGACTTTCTACGCTCCACGCCAACAGAGTGGTGACCTGGAAAGGGCAAAGTCAGCACATTAAGATCACACCAATGGTGTAGGTAGTACGCACTGCCACGCCTGCCATAAGCAGCAACATCCTCCACGCTCACTCGTCTTCCTCCTCCTTCCTCCTTTTTTGCCGCAAGCTTCTGCGCGAACTTGGAGCGCTTCCTCAGCACCGGTCCCCAGTAGTAGATGGCGTAAACGGCCAGAACCAGAACCAAAGCAATACAGAACAGAATCGTGCAAGCGTACTCCAGATTCTTGCCGCTGGACTTGCCAATGTTCGTGAAGAACGGTGTAGCCGGGACTGTGAGTACGCCAGCCAAGAAGTCGCGAGACCAGCCGTTACCACCAGTTGCAGACGCAGAGTACGGGCCATAAGCGCAGATCATGTAGTCGATGGTGGCCATGTAGATGGCGTAGTTGGCGATACCGATGATGGCTGCGAAGATCATAGAGCCGATCCAGTGAATTGGTGGCCCTTGAATCGTCCATGCGAAGCCGATTAGTCCGATGGGCAGGCACGGTGCGGTGTACAGCAGGAACCAGAGTCGTGACTCGTACTGTGCCTTCTCGTCATTTGGGTTGGCCTCGCGCTCCTTGATGTTGCGGCGGATGGCAGGAATGAAGAGCGCCCATGCGATGAGGTAGCCGATGCCGATTGGGATGAATGCCAGGCCGACGGAGATGGTGCTGAAGTGCCACTGCTCGTAGACGAGAGAGAAAGACTGGATGAACATGAAGATCAGGGCGTCGGAGAAGCCGGAGAGGAGCGAGAGCACCAGCACGATGGGCTCCGTGACGAACATCTTGAAGGGTCGGATCCAGGTCTCGAGGACTTCCTTGACGGAGAAGCGTTGCTTGAACGGCACCAGCTCGTCCGGACCCCAAAAGTTGGTGCCATCGTTCTTTCTGCGCCTCTTTGCGATCTTATTCATCATGATGGTCGTACGGGTCTCGGGGACGGTGAAGAAGTGGACCAGCTGGATGGCGCCGCCAAAGATGAGCTGGATCCAGATGTTCCATCTACAGGAAGTCAGCAATGAACATGCTCGTTTGCATTGTGCAACCCACCTCCACGGCAGGAAAGTCTCAACGAAGCCACCAACGATTGGTCCAAGTACAGAGCCACCAACCGAAGAGAATACGACGAAAGCGACAGCGTACTGCTGCTGGTCCGCCTCCCACATGTCTGCGATCATGCCCAGAGTGACGGAGCCGCCAGCGGAAGAGAGACCACCAAGCGCACGGAAGGCCAGAATAGTGCCGAAGTTAGGCGCGATGGCCACGGGGATCTGCATGACGTTGACAAGACCGAGTGAGAGCTGGAGGATGGGCCAGCGGCCGAACTCTTCGGACCAGGGTGCCTGAGCGAGGTCAGAATGCGCAAGCGAGTCGCGAAGTAAATGTTCAGACTCACCCATAGCTCGCAACCAAATGCGTAAAGGATCAGAAACAGCGCAGCACCAACACGAGCGGCCTGCTTGCTGACATGAAACTCCTCCGAAATGCCGCCAACAGCGTTGCCGTATAGCGAGGTATTGAAGTTCATCGACACCTGCACGATGAAGATGATGGTGAGGATGTACCACTTCTTCTTGTTCGAGAAGTTGAAGCCCAGCTCGCCGTAGCAGTCATCCTCGGTGATCTCGTACTTGTCGTTTTCGCCCAGCTTCTCGAGGTCCTGCTTGTTGTCACCATTTGGCGGAGATGCGGCCTTCGCCTCAGCGCCTTCGGAATCATCGTCTTTCTCTTCCAGCTTCTCGTTCACGTCTTCCAGATCTGTGGCGTTGGTGACCTCCTGACGCAGCGGCTCCTCCACGGCCTCGGGTGCGTGCGATCGTTCCGCCATTTGCTGGGCAAGGCTTGCGCAGGCTTGGATGAATGCGCGGCGAGGTTTATGTCGGTCTAAGTCTATCGGCGCATACGGCTAAGCCATGTAAGAAATTGAAAGAGCGCACAGCTGAAATATGTACTGATGCAAAAGGTCGAGAGTCGCAAGAAGATGAGCGGAGAAGAGAAAGCGAGTTGCGTGGGCCATGGCGGCTCCACGCCGGTCATCCAAGTCGAAGGAACGAATCGAGCAATGCACAATGACATCGCACAGCTCGCGGGTGGCTTGGCCGTTTCCCGACGAGCCGCAACATGACACGCGCAGACGAGCACATGCTTCATTTCATCCCGAAGCGTGCTCAGCCGGTCAGAAGGCCAATACTTCGCCAATACTGCGATGACCACGGTTGCAAAGATGCGAGAGCACTTGTTTCATCGACTTCCCAGCTCCGAGCACATGTGAGCCGCCCACATCTTCGACCACCTCCTCCGTCCTTGCCGCATGCACACTTCTCCATCTTCCCCGCAACATACGACGCCTCCGAATCCTGATGACGGACTGTCCAACATCTTCAGCTGCACGCGTGGGCTGGAGACTGTCGTTGACCTGCGAAGTCATCTGCACTCGGGCAGGGCTTCGCGGCTTCCTCTCGCGCCTAGATTGCCATGAGCACATCGCTGGTCACCATGCAGCGACTTGATTGCGGGCTGCTCCCTTGGCTCGACCGGCTCGACCATGCCACGCTGTCGTTCACGAGCGTATGAGGTTCGCGGCGATGGCCTGCGATGGCCTGCAGAGTGCGGCACTCGCCGATTGGCTCGATAAGCTCTGACGCCAAGCTTTGGCTATCAACATTCACATTTGCTGCATACTGCTGACTAACCCCACAACTCATGGTGACTGACTCTTCCTCACAAACTGACCACAACTAGTCGCTTCGACGTGGAAATGGTCCCATTGTCGGAGCTCGGAGGCATCTTTGGCATCACCATCACCACTTGCATCTCTAAGGTCTCTCCTCCTTGGCCCTACCTCAGGTGATGCTCACAGGCTCAATCGAGTGCGACAGTCAATACAGTTCGAAGAGAAGACTTGGTAAGCCAGCAGATACCGGCTTGCTGCGCCATAACATCTATGCGACCATGTCACTGGTGCAAAGCAAATTGTGCGGTGTCTGCCAGACGCTCAACATCAGCGCAGGCGACTTCATCGTCAAGGACGAGGACAACACCGACAAATACGAGCAATATTACGATCTCGGTGCTCTACATGAACTGCGCAAGCGGGCCGAGACATGTCCTCTGTGCTGGCTTTATCTTGACGCAGCTGGAAATCCTCCTGTAACGGCACCTGAAGACAACGCATGCCAATTCTCCTGGGCAAATGACGGCTTTGTGGATTGGTCAGAGGCACCACTGGTGCGATGCCTTCGGCTTCGCATCCAACCATGGCTGGCAAATTGGCCAGAGTTCAATAAGATCACCTTGCTGCTCGACCAAGCATCCGAGGAGTACGATCTGTTCCTTGGTCGCAGGAGGTCTGGAGGCCGATGGAAGGCCTCGCTTGCCCGAAAGTGGATGAGAGACTGCGAGCGTTGGCACGGTGACGCCTGTGATAGTTTGCTGACTGATAAGGACGCTGTGATGCCGGTGAACTTCAGGTTAGTGGACTGTCTTGAGCGTCGGCTCGTGGTAGCACCAATAAATGCAAAGTACCTGGCTCTCAGCTATGTCTGGGGTCGAGCGAAGATCTTCCAGTTGAACACGACAAACAGAGGAGCGCTCGAGCGACTTGGCGGTCTCAAGACAGTGTGGGATGAGCTTCCCCTCACAATCCGCGACACTATCAGAGTCACATCAAAACTGGGGTACCGATATGTCTGGATTGATAGTCTCTGCATCGTGCAGGACGATGATGCTGACAAGAAAGCACTCATACCGCTTATGGACCTCATTTACAACCGAGCGTTGCTAAGCATAGTAGCTGGCAGCGGCGACACCGCCGGCGCAGGGTTGCCCGGAGTGAGTGCGACGTCGAAAATACCTCAAGCTATAAGAGAGGTATCATCGGGATGCACTCTGCTGTCTCAGAAGCATCTCGTTGATCTGCTTGAGTACTCCTTCTACGAGTCTCGAGGCTGGACGTACGCTCGCCCGGACCTCCACGTATACGATATGCTAACATTACCTTGTACCGAGTGAACAGGTACCAAGAGCGCTGCCTCTCGCGCCGTCGCCTCTACTTTTTCGACGAGCAAACGGTGTTTGAGTGTCGTCGCTCAGTGTGGCGCGAAGATGCGGTTCTCGAAGACCCAGATGTCGTGTCCTCCTTTGATACTAGCAGTATCCACTCAATAAGCGGCATCGTACGAAGTGGTCTACCTTACGAGCAGTATGGTGGATCGGTCTACTGGTATTCTCAACGTAATCTCACCTCGAACTCCGATGTGCTGAACGCCTTTGCTGGGATTTCACGGGTGTTGCTTCGTGGTATGGGCGAGCTTTATAGCAAAGCAGTCTCGAGCATATACGGTCTGCCGAGCAGTATGTTCGACTGGGCCATCCTTTGGAGTCCGAACAAGACCGCACACAGGCGAACGGGAGGCTGGCCATCGTGGTCGTGGTGCGGGTGGGTCGGCGGCGTGGGCATGGCGCTCACCGGTGTCACAGAACCGCAATTGAAGGAGTGGTTGCAACACCGCACCAGAGTACGCTGGCGCACGTACGCTGTCAATGGCTGGCCGTGCGAGTGTATTGACTCGCTTGGTCAGGCGTCTGTTAACCTCCAATTCTTGCCCACGCCGAGTCCGCAGCAAGTTCTCGAGCTCGAAGAAGCATATCTGGCCAAGAGCGGACTCGTAGGTATCCGCATAACTGCTCCGCTCAGCGAAGAAGGCGACACATTACTGCCAATACTACAATTGCGAGCGCAAGTGGCCCGGTTCGAACTGCAGCCTGTCGACGGTTTCCCAAGTGCCACCAACGCTGTGGTTGATCGCGGATATCACATCAGTCTGGCTGGTGTCGCACTAGGCGGCATATGGCTCGACATGGCATGGCAGCACGATACTGAAGTGGCATACGAGTTCGTCGTTCTGTCAGAAGCAAGAATGAGTAGCTTGAGAGAACAATTCCTATCGCGCATCAAGCACGATGTCAAAGGCGAATGGGATGGCTATCATGTCATGCTTGTCAAAAGTGTATGCGAAGGTCATTTACGCGAGAGAGTGGCCATTGGCACAATACTGCAGAGCGCTGTCAACGATCAGAGTGGATGGGACGATATCTGGCTGCGGTAAATGGCAGTACCCACGAGACGGGGGATGTTGCGCTCGAACAAGAAACACGTGATACTTCCGACTGTTGGTGATGCCTCGTTTCGTTGACTCGATCCCAGAGGTACGTCGGTTGGCTAGTGACAGTAGTGCATCTGAATACAACGCAGACTGGCGCCAAAGTTCGAGAGCTCATGTTGGCCGTGGACTGGATTCCTCGGCTCTTGTCGATGAACCTCATCTCATTCGTGGAAAATCATTAGGCGAAGTGAACTTCGTGTGAAGCTACGCAATCGAACACTTCTCAAAGGATCATGTTATGCTTGAAATAAGCCTGTGCGAGGATCGTCTTTGCGAAAGACTTGCGATCAGGACGGTGATGCAGACCGCTGTCAACGAGCAAAGTGTGTCCAAGGAGCCGTGTGAGCGTGTTGGAAAAGCTTGTCGACTCGACGGGATTCTTCTGCAACAGACCTTTATTGACTGGACCGAATACTCGCTTGTTCAATCACTGTTACCTTGAATCAAACTTCCCACAGATACAAGCGTTCAACCATTTTCGACGGTAAACAAAAGTCTCTAGTCAATAGGTACATAATTGGGATGTCCGCGACTGTGTGCAGCTAGAGTGTCTGCAACAAGGCCCTCATCTTGCCTGATGTGGTCTACTCCAGCTGATTCGGTCGCTCGGCCCATCGTCTTTCGAACTGATGGATCAGACGATCTCGATCATCGTCTCATTCGACTCCGAGAAGACTTCCTGAATATCCAGTTTACCAGTGCAAAAGTGACCTGTGCGCTGATAGCGTGATCTGTAAGATGATATGGGTAAAAAGAAAAGGCCGTAAATTCCATCTGCATACGAATCTTCCGAAGACCTTTCGTATATGGGGAAGCAATGGACGATCTCTGGCCCACAATCAATATCGTCGTCGAAGTTAATGTCGCGTCTCGTTTCACCTGTGATCAGTTTGCTTGGAAGATCCAGTGTTTCCAGCCTGAAGCCATGCTCTTCCGTAGTAAACCACCGTAGTCGTGCAAGCTTGCCCTGAAGACGTGGCACCATTGGCTTGTAGAGGGTACGCGATGTGATTGCATCCTTGTCCTCGCGCTTGACGTCGTGGCCATCCGCCACGCTAAGAAGCGTCGCCAGATCTTCAGAAACCACTTGATCGTCGAGTACTGGGATGTGAACTCGGCATTGCACTGATGCGCAAAACCACGATGGAGCCACAGCGTGATCCTAGGCGATCCCAGGCGATCCTATGTGATGCTCGAAACTCTTACGCTGCCATGCTAAGCTTCGCGGCAGTATACTTCGCCAAATGCCAAAAAGATACTCGTCCGGGTATGATCTCTGCCAGAGTCCCCTGATACCGTCTAATGCGCGTAGTTCGTCCCCTGAGTATGTGAGTGACCCTTTAGAATAGTCTGACACAATGCCGCCCCAAACGTTAAGGGTGGCGACTTCGCGAATGGGCCCTTGCCGTTGCAATGGAACAACTGCACACGTACATTTCTTGGAGGAGTCATCTGAGGCCATGTCTCCGAGGCAGTCATTTCTCGACAATCCCAGTAGAGTTGCGTCCGGCTGCAGTGTACGGTCCTTGGGGCTAGGACACGCTCTTGGAACACCCAAGCCCGCTTGTCCAAAGCAGTGTGAACAAGTGCTCCCTGAATATCCAAGTAGGTCGGTCGCACGTGGTGTTTTGCTTCCTTCGAAGTGTCGCAGTCCAGTCGTACGTTTTATGTTTGGACCGAGAAAGGATCACGTTCGTAGAAACAGCCTTGCTAGCACTCGTGGCGTCGGAAGCCGCGATGTTGCAGACAGAGTTGCTCTAGACTTTGTCCATTTGGCTCATCTGCCGTGCTACGTCTTCTGCGTCATCCTGCATAATGCAAAGACAATAAAGATACTCATAGCCGAGATGTTTGCTCAGCGTTAGATCGTCTCGAATAGAAGCTTTGAGTTCGCTATAGTCGACTCCGTGCTGAAGTCTACCCACGTCGTCCCTCTAGAGGGGGGTTCTTCTCCTGGTACCCAACGATGGCTCAGCGTCATGTAGAGTACGTCGGGCCCGCAGTGGCCAAGCTTTGCTTCGCAGAGTACAAGAGTCGCCCAAGCGGGATTCATGCGATTCCAGTGAAGCAGGCATGCAGGCTGCCAACCTTCAACGCGCGTATCGCAGCAAGCGGTATGCGACGCTCGACATTGCTTGAGCCAAGAACTCGCTAGGCTGAGAGTCCCTTGGGATTCCGAATAGTGCTCAGGCTCGCATACCAGTGCTAGCGCAGTCGTTGGTACCATCATGCCAGTCTCACAATGTCGCTTCAGAAGACTCTTGTCATCAAGCTTTACCTCAGTACAAATCGACATCTGGCTGGCGATCGCGTTAACAATGCTTGACAATAACATCGACCCCATCTGTTAACAACGGCGCTGAATCCGTTTACGATTGCAGCGTTACTATTACCCACCGACAGATGGAGCAGCCATCATGGCCGGCTAGTTCCAGGTCCGCCACGCTCGCATGGTGAAGTCCGGGTTCATATCTTTTCTATCTTCGGAAGCCCTTTAAGGCAGCCTGTCAAACGGAACAGAGCTCCGCGTAGACGACCATACTGAGTTAGCGATGGCAGAGTCGCTTGTCAGCTTGTAGCTCCTGGAAGCTGCGAGTTAGGCTTCGTCCTGCATTGTACCCGAGTACTCGAGGGAGATACTCAACGCGAAGATAGGCGAGGATGCATTACACACCACTGATCATCGTGCAACATGTAAGACGCGACGTGACGCGATGATTTATGTTCTGGATTTGGCCGAACTTCGCAGCCGCTAACCACAGAATGCGGCGATTCGGGAGTGCCAAAGTGCTTCCATCTCGCGCCGCGTCTCTCCATTACAATCAACAATCCGACGTCTTTGGGCCACGATGCAGCACTCATCATGCTTCTGGCACAGTAAGCACAAGCGCCTTTACAATGCTTGATCGGCTTCCAACAAGTCTTCCAGCCATGTCATCCCTTGCGCCCGCGACGCGAGGTGCGCCCGGTAAGTATGCACAGCACAGCTTTACAACTCACCGTCTCCTCTAGAACCATCTCGCTACCATAATGCGCTTGTCGCAAAGCAAACTGGCCGTTCCCGCTGCCGTCTTCATTGCAGCCCTCCTCTGGTTCACCCTCGGCCAACTTTCGGCACACGACTGGACCTCTTTCCAATGGCACGCCAAACCGTCGCACAACGTCACGGAGGCGCTGATCATGGAGAATGGTCGTCTTCAGCAAGCGTTGGAGAATGCGAGGGTGAATTTAGCGAAAGAGAAGATGGAGGTGGATAGACTGTTGGCGGTGAACAAGACTTTAGTGGAAGCAGACTGTACGGACAAGCTCCAGAGCACGAACACACCAGAAGGCTTCGCGTACGTCTTCTACGCCACCTCGGACCCGTATGCGTGCTCGGTGCTCGTCAACATCCACCGACTGCACAACGTGCTCAACTCCACCCTGCCCATCCACGTCCTGGCCTCTTCAGACGTTAGCGAGTCATACATGGCAGCTTTCAACGCTGCAAACGTCACCGTCCACATCGAACAGGCACCGGCGCTCAAGGATGCTGGCGCCGGCTACTATCAAGACTGTATGCTGAAGCTCCTTGCCTTCAAGATGCAGCTTCTTGATCCCAGTCTGAAGCGTGTCCTGGCGTTCGACTCCGACCAGCTCATCATGCGCAACCTTGACCACCCTTTCGCCGGACTGCCCGACGTAGACCTGGCCGCTCCACGCGCGTATTGGCTCGCCAAAGACTTCTTGGCCAGCACTTTTCTAATGATTAACCTTTCGAACCGACTGTGGCGGACTGTGAAAGCCGCGCTGGACAGCATCGAGTACAACAAATTCGACATGGACCTCATCAATGACTTGCTGGGCGACTCGGTCATGATGCTAAGTGGTGAGTATGTCACGCTGAACAGTCATTGGGAGGACTGGAATCTGCCGAAGTGGTACCATCCGATGAGCCGACTGAATATGACAACTGTCGAGATGTGGAACGATCTGGCTAAAGCTGAAGCAGCGCACTACAACAGACGGGACGAGGACGGTCTGCCATCTGGCTTGAGTCCGAACATGCCGCAGGTGCAAGGCTTTGCAGAGTTTCAGCGTCCTCATACGCTGACGGCAATTCCACCACACAAGCACACTCCAGCAGGCTCGCCACATTTCTTACCGTTGGCCGAAGGTGTTGTGCTGGACACACCCTCATCCATCCACGTGCATTCGCCAGCGGAGAGCGAACCCGTCACCACACCACGCTTTCCATCGAACCATCCAATGACACTGGAGTTGTATCGACTACAAGACGCTGCCGCCGTTATCCACTTCACCGCGCAAGGCAAGCCTTGGATGAAGCCGCCGTCTCTCGTGCGCAGTGCGAGGCCAGACGCCCATCCCGTATTGGCTGAGCAGTTTGATGCTTGGCGAAAGACGGCGGAGATCGTGTGCCCTGGTGGTGTGCCTGGTGGTCAATGAGTCATTCTCAATGTACCTCCTGCAGCTGCAATCAAGGGCGTGCCTGTGAGGTGCGCGCGTGGCATTTTCACCGATCTTGCTTGACCAGGTGCATTGCATCGCCAGGTTGGAACATTCGATGTTCGATGTCGCAGCAGCCAGGGCCACCGAACCCGGCTCGGTCGGGTTGAGCTTCGTGTTGTGAACTTAGGAGACAGCGATGACTACCAGCTTGGGCCAGTTCTTCTTGTCGCTGTTTCTCGCTTCGAAAGCCTTGTAGAATGCCGGCAAAGTATTGCAAGATGCTATCGTCGGATACCTACATGCGCTATAGCCTTCGCATAGCCATTGTCTTCGAGCTAGAACATGATTGCTCTTTCGCAGTCGTCTTTTGTTGTGAAACGAAGTTAGTATAGCCCCTAGTAATGTCGCGTTATATCTTATCCACAAGTCGGATGAGACGGGAAAATACTCACGACCACTCCAAATTGACTTGATCCATCAGGGTTACAAGGGACCTGTGATTGGCTCGTATCGATCACTTTTCAGGTTACGCCCAATCGAAAAGCCACTGAGCCGAATGCAGGACCCCAACATGTAACGTATGTATGAAGCACAAGCGTTGGAGCGATGGAGCTTTCTGCTGAGCAATGTCGAACCCTATGATCATTGGTGCAGCCACCAGTTTCACCTGACCCATGCCCTTACTATCGATGCCGGGGATTGTTCTTGATGGGTGGACCTAGCCTCTAGTATACCTCGCCGCAGGTGTCATCCAAGCCTTGGATCCAGGGTTGCCAGGCGTGAACATATTCATTGTCCGGAAGTCTTCACTGCCGAATAACGAGATCTTCTCCGCACGGAAGTGGTCGCTGTACTGTTTAAAGTCCTCTTCGGTGAGGTGACGAAGCCCGGTGACCAGGTAAGCATCGGTGGCATGAGCAGCAAACAGTGCCGGGTCAACGCGATAATTGCGCGGATTCAACAACTTCGGCAGCGGCTGAAGTTCTAGTGCGAAGTATGGTCTCTCCGTGGCACCCGAACGGTAGCAGTCTAGCAACGCCAGGACCGTCTCGCTTGCCTCATGATCATTGGCCAATGGCAAGGGAATCTTGAGACCTCTATTTGTTAGCTGGAACGCACCAGGCAGTAGTCCCGACAGCCTGCCAATGCGACCACAATGGCCGAAGTCTGCTGGCGACGCTGCCAGGACGCCTCGCGGCTTTCGATCGTCGCCGTTGCGCGGCCGATCCCAAGCAAAGATCGAGTGATCGGTGGAGACTCGCATGATTTCTTCCTGCAGTCGTCGGAAGGCTTTCGGACCTTCTCCGTAGAGCATGGTCAGGTTGACGTCGAAAATGCCAAGTAGTGAGTACGCTACGTCTTCCAAGCGAGACGCGTGCCTGTTCGCCGCCCATGACATGCGCTGGGCTACACTATACGTCCCAGGCTCACGCTTGTGCTGGAGCAGCCTCACGTCCAGACCAGTGATCGAAGAAACCAATTTCACAGCGTCCTGCAAGCTGGAGAGTAGAAACCAATCTTTGTCGTAGAGCATGACCTTGAGAGGTGCAATCAATTCCTGAAGACACCATGCTCTAGTGAGCCATCTACAATTGCGGAACTGCTCCTCCCAACGGGGTCCAGCCTCTACATCCTCAAGATAGACGTAGCAGATTGCGGACAAGGCGTAGAACCGGTACACTATAGACGTGAGTTGGAAGAGTCAACGACATTGTCGAGGATACTGACTGCTGTTGATCGTCTCTTGCAACTCCGAGCTACTCCTCTTGTCCATGCAGCACGTATCACACCAGACATACTTCAGCCCATCCTTCGCAGCTTGCTTGCACGTGCTCAGGATCTTGTTGTATCCTAGCGCTGCCATGTCCTTCGTAACAAGTCCCATATTCTCAAAAAGCACCTCGTGTCCGTAGTTCCATGTATGGCTCAGCACCGCGTATTCGGCCAGCGCTTGGGAGACAGGCTCATCGCGCTCCTCGAACTCGAGCGTGTCCACTCGGAGCAGGCGCATGTCTGGGCACTATGACCCAGATGGCAGTCGATCGAGGTATGGTAGGAGGTCGTTATCATCGTGAGTCGTCTCTTGTATCGGATCCTGGGTCAGATGGGACGCAGGGTGGCGCAAGCACTGCGGCTGAGCAGACAAGCGTTTACAATCGCCATCATTGTTGAATGAGCACGTCGTCTTTGCGCCGCTGATCGCCTCTACGAAGGAGCGTGGATGCGATGACATGAGTGTAGGACAGCGAGCCATATGACGGAGCAGCCTTGCAGGACGAACGAGATCGTCTCCGCGGAGGTGTGGTCTGAGCTTTCCTGGCAAGATGTCGCCGTTTCTCTTGATCATTACCCTCCACGAACACTGCAGAGTCCACTGTGCTGTATGCCGTGCGCTGCGCTGTGGAGACGAACCGCATCCGCCGCGACACTCTCGCCCACCTCCCGTGCACCTCAACCACCGCTATCCTCCAAAGCAATGTCACGGACGAAGCAGAAGAGAGGGTGCTGTATATCGCAAACACGTAGCAGGAGTCTACGAGATGGATGGCATACAGGCGGCGAAAGGAAACGTTGATTCTGGATAAATGCTCAAGAATGTTGCTTGGAATCAAAAAGTTCAATCCCCGCGAAGAGTTCAAGATGATGCTACACCCAGCGCTTGCTGGTCGAGAGTCGAGAGTATAGAACGCTTCTGCCAGCCATCGAGCTCTACCTTCGCATAAATGTGGTGCAGGCCCGTGATAGATGAGGGTGCGGACATGGTAAGTGTTCAGGGTATCCGGTCTGCCAGCGTTGACGACAGAGGTCTCGAAGCCTAGCATGAAGAGCGGCGTGCCGCTATGCTCCGCCGCAACAACTACTGCATAGGTGAAGCAGCATTGCTGTATCAGGTTCGCCATTCTTTCAGGGGCGCGACAGCTTTCGCTGGTAAGATTTGGCATTGTACAGAAAAGCCAAAGAGCTCGGTCTTGCGTGCTTCTTTGATCGTGGTCCTGGTCTCGTCGTGTATGTTCCACCTTCGTCTGGCACATTGTCTCACTCACTCGAACGTGCGAGGCAAAGGTTTGCTTCACTTGCAGTGTTTCATTTTCTGCCGGCTGCATGTGTCTTGGGCAGCAGCAGATCAGCTTTATATAAGATCCCGGGTCTGGCCAATCTTCCTCACAAGCTCACTACCGATTCAACGACTCCATCGACACCACCTACAGAATCCTATGACGTAAAAACAGGAAAGACTTCGACCAGACCTTCAAACCTCGCTCGCATGCTAAACACCCCACCCAGCCCTTTGAACAACGCTAACCCAAGAGCGAACAGACCTCAACACTCAAGAACAAGCCACCTTTGCCATGCTCTTCAAGGAAATGATTGGACCAATCCTCGTCGTCGCAACAGCAGCATCTGCCGGACCAGCAGCCTACGGTATCTGCCAGGCGGGATGCGCAGCGGTGGTCACGGCTTGCTACAGCGCTGCAGGTTTCACATGGGGAGTGTCGCTGGGAGCGACGGTCCCAGCGTCCATTTGGCTTGTAATTCGGCGTTCGGAACCTGCCAGGCGGCATGCGCGGTCGTGGCGCTCGCTCCAACACCGTGAAGGTGTTACGGATGTGGACGGAAATGCTTTGACACTGGATGCTGGGGAGAGTAACAAAGATGACGGCGTTCGTGCTTTGGGCTAAGTGATCAGACTGCTCAGTATTAGCTCAGAACGTAAGCCCAGAGCAGTCTGGCTTCCACCGAGTAGCACAGAAGGGACAGGGATTATACTGGACACTGTCAACTTCTCCAAGTGGACCAAGCTGTCATCTCGCGTTCTAGACTTTTCTCCTCGTCTTGTTCTTCCCATGATGCTCGATCACTCCCATGATGCTTGGTCACTTCAGCCATTATGGAGATGATATTGCGATTAGCGATCGATCAGACGGTAGATCTCTGTAAATGCCGACAATCTTTCACAGCATACCCGTAGTCGTAGATATCGCAGCACTACTAGTTACCATCCTCCTACTCGATCTCAGACGGAGATTGGACTTTAGCGCGTTCCAGGTGTATTCATGGGCGCTACGTTGGCCTTGTTGTCCTCGGAAGCCGGGCTGCCGACGACCCTCTTCTTCACTTTCGCGATACGTGGCTCCGTAGCACGTACGTCGCTCAGTGTGCTTTCAGTTCGATGTTCGAGATCGAAGTATAGCTCCGAAAGTGGCCTTTTGCTCTCATCAAGTACCAGCCAGTGTCGAGAACGACGCGGCCGACGACGTCTTGGTTGGCTCTATCCACTCTGGCGTCCTCCGTAGATATCGTGGCCGTGCCAACGATCTGTACACAGCTGTGGTCGTCAACTCATCGCTTCGCGCAAGTTCTTTCCATGTTGGCCAGCGAGGGTCACCTGGATAGCGAGCATGGTACGCTCGGAGATAGAAGGGTCGCAGATCTGAGTTGAAGAATAACGTCCTCGGAGATGATCACACGTGCCCAGAGTGGATCGGTCCGATGATATTTGATCATTGGGAGCGGTTCGCCATGGATGTCCTGTAAAATTCCCGTTTGATGTTCCTTACACTCTGCGAGACTCTCTGTAAAGTAGCTGGGGTGTTTACGTAGTGACCAGATACTGTCCTCGGCGGCCGCGACCCTCGCTGAAAACAACAGTGCTCTTCATGGTTCGGTTTTTCATGGTGGCAATCAGTCAACCAGTGGTCGTGGTTCGGTTTGGTTGCTGCCCTAGCGGCTCGCGGTTGGTTTGGTTTCGAGGTCTCCTCGAACCGTGGTTAACCAATTCTAACTAGGAAGCAACAGCGCCTGCGGCAGCGAGGTATACTAGTACTACTACACTCCGCTAATCGCTTCCCTAGCGTAGCCGTAGGCCTACTACGAAGCTACCACATCGTCGATCGTAGTAGTAGTATAAGTGCGTAAAGTGGGGGCTAATATAGGGGGGGTGGGGGGTAGGGCTAGGAGGCGCCGGGGTTTACCAGGCTGCCAAGGCGCCCGCTGGTTTTGACCACGGTTCTAGTAGTTATATCGCTGAGATCTCGCAGTTGGTTTGGTTCTTACCCTCAAAACCAAACCAACCGAACCATTAAGAGCACTGGAAAACAACGAGCGGAGTCGTGTGAAGTCATACTTGGCTGGCACCTCAGAGGCCATGACAGAAAGCGAAGCGAACCCAGCTGTAACGTCTTCCGTTATTGCGGGCTCACACTGCATCGGATACTTGTCGGTGGTCAACTCGCTAGCAGGAATGTCACGCAATATGGCCCAACAGCAGTCGACCAAGAAATGGTAAATACGCTCCTGGATTTCAAGTACCATCAGGCCATGCCCGGAGTAGCATCTCCCTGCGTGATTTCATATCTTCGAAAGCTTGCACGTTATCGCCATACCGCTTTGGATCTTTGCGGAAGTACATCGTGTAAAGGTTGAGAAAACGTGGCACATAAGCTGCGGTCACGATGGCAATTATGCTGCGTTCTCGTCCGCGGAAGCAAACAAGTCGAGTCTATGGCGCCCGCGTGCGTGCAGGAACAGCGAAGCGTTTTCGGCCTAGTGAGGTCATCTTGGTTGATGTAAGGCCATGTATACTCATCTCCATACTGTGTGCCGGCTTCTCGCTGAGCTGGAGTTTCCTTTCGGACCGCGACGTAGTCTGGACGGTGCGAAGCAGGCCTGTTCGGACCCGCCGCTAGAAGTATTTTGAGACGCTGCGCTTTTATCTTCTTTGACCAACGTTTGTGTGTCGTTGCTTCCTGCCGTGAAAGTACAGCTTTCAGCATCACCCAGTCCTTAAGATGCCGCTCCATCTCTTGCAGCCTCATGTCTACCCTCTTCAGGGGACATCATCCTTGGCATTAACATGCTACCTGCCGATCCCAGACCTATGGACCGCGATATCTTTTCGGACTCTTCATCTCTGTACTCCATTGCGGCGAGGTGCTAACACAATGGGAGGCGTGCGATGCTCATGGTAGATCGTTGACGGGACCTTTGCAACCAGGTGCAGAGAGCGGTCGCGATCCAAGGCTAGTCGGCACCACTCGGTGTTCTGAGAGTGGTGGTCAAGAACGGCTCGTCATGCATGGGAAGCATTGTGCATTCGATGTCGTGATAAGGGTAGGACTGAGGTTGTGCTACGAACTGTAGAACGGCAGGTTGCAGAATCGGAAGTCGACGTTCGTCCTGCTCTCCACTTTCTCCAGACGCTAATCTTAGCCTCCGACTTATCTCCGCTGGGTCTGCAGGTACGAGACGCCAGGTTCCGGCGCGTGACAGGGCTGGATGCGGGCTGTTGGAAGTGTATTCGGATGGCGCAAGTCAGCGCCAGGACAGTAGTCGCATCCTTCCGTGCTCGCGAAAGCATTTGGAAGTCACCTCTTTCCCAATTCAGCCTCAGCAGAGCCGATTGATCATGTAAGAGAAGCATCTGTCTCACTCGGTATCTGATAAAAGCATCGCCATCTCTTCCGAGCTCACAAGAGGGTTTCTACTTCAAGCACGTTCGTCATGGCACTCCAACATCACTTCCCGTGGACGCAATCGCCTCTCATTATCAACGCACCAGTCAGTACCGTGCCACCGTCCAACCTTCCATCTGATACTGACTACTCTCTAGATGGGCGGACATGCCGGAGCCGACCTCGCAATAGCAGTCAGTCGCGCTGGCGGCCTCGGCCAGATCGGCGCCGTCTTCGACATGGTCGAACTCGCCAACCACCTTTCAAAAGTTGAGTCCGCACTCCCTCGACACAACGATCTCCTCCCTGTCGGCGTCGGCCTGCTGCCTTTCGTCGTCAAGATGGACGAAGCACTGCCCGTACTCGAGAAGTACCGACCAGCTGTCATCTGGCTCTTCGCAGCCAAGGAGTTGAAAGACTATGCAAGGTGTGCTGAGCAGATCCGGAAAGTGACGCCAGAGTCTCAAATATGGGTCCAGATTGGTTCGGTGGCGGCTGCATTGGCGATCGCCGAGCAGTGCAAGCCGGACGCATTGTGTGTGCAAGGTATCGATGCGGGCGGTCACGGCTTCGAGAAAGGCGCCGGTATCGTCTCGCTCTTGCCAGAAGTGTCCGATGCTCTCGCAGCTGCTGGTCATGGCAACATTCCACTTCTAGCTTCTGGTGGCATCACAGAAAGCAGAGGAGCCGGCGCAGCCTTTGCACTCGGTGCACAAGGTGTGGTCATGGGCACCCGCTTCTTGTCCGCTCCGGAGACCCAGCTCCATCCGATCTACCGTAAAGCTATCCTTGCCGCCAAAGACGGCGGCCAGAACACCGTTCGTGCCAAGCTCTTTGATGAGTTGCGAGGACCGAACATCTGGCCACTGCCATACGATGGCCGCAGCATCGTGACTGAGAGCTTCACTGAGCATGCCGGTGGCGCGGATATCGAGGAAATTCGGAGATTGCATGCTGAAGCTGGTAGGGCGGAGGATGGTGGGTATGGTCTGGATGGAAAGGGTCGGACGGCGATGTGGGCGGGCACTGGTGTCGGGTTGATAAAGAATGAGCAGCCAGCCGCGGAGATCGTGGAGGAGGTGCGGAGGCAGGTGATTGAGGTGCTGGAGAGGACGCGGTCGAGGCTATAGTGTGTGGTGAGCGAGTGCCCTATACAGTCAGTGCCACACGTTCAAGATGACGGAGATGTTTCGCATCGCGCTCGTCTGGTGACGCGAGCGCGTCACATTGCTATGATGGAAGCCTGCCTGCGCTAGCTCGACAGTCGCGTGTGACGCAGTGTGGAGTCGTGGAGTCGTGCTGTACAACTGCTGGCGCATCTCGCTGGTCCGACTGGTACGCCGCTGCCCAGTCATCTGTATATATATCCAATCATCTATGTGTATCTTCATCTTTCTAGCACATCACTGTCCCTGCACGTTACCGCTCCTCTGTTTTGATGCTGGGGTGTGCGCATGCCCATTTGCCTTCGATACCTCCTCTTTGCCATTCACCAGATGGTATAGCCACACCAGTGCTGCGGTACTCAGCGCCATGAGAAGCGCGGACGATGCGAAGAGCCTGCCAATGTTGTCAGCGTATCCCCAGCTTGACGGGCTCGCCTGCTCCAGCCTACCCAATGCGCTGCGTCGTGTCCAGCACCTCGAACAGTGGGTACGGGTAGAAATTGTTGTACTGATAGCACCGCTCGATCCAGAACCAATATCCAAATGCTATGCACCCGCTAAGTCCAAGGGCGGGCAAGAAAGCAACCGTGTACGGCGGCGAGAAGAAGAGGAGATCGGCCACAAGGGCGAGGGAGGGTATGGCGTGGAAGGAGAGGTCGACTGAGAAGGGCAGGACCGGCGCCCACTCAGGCTGGACGAGCTTGGTGTCGATCTGGCGCAATGTGAGCGTGTGTGATATCCCAATGTGTGGCAGTCTCTTACAGCTCTCAGACCCCAGTACAGCATGCTAATCAGGCACTCCATTGGCGCACTGGCCACGCTCAGCGCATTCTTCATCGCGAACAGGCGCGAACTCGTGGTGATATCGGCCAGCAGGCCAACGGCGAAAGTGAGGGCGGCCAGCGACAGGCCGATGATAGTGAGGTATTGGAGATGCCATCCGTACGATTCGTTGCTGTGCGCGCGGTGTCAGCGGGAGAAGAGATGGCAGAGGTGGTGGTGGTGTCTGGCGTACACGGGATTCGGGTTGAGGACGAGGTAGGAGAAGGAGTAGGCGAAAGAGCTGAGTCCGATGAGCTGCCATTGCCGTGGCGGTTAGCGTGGCACAAATGATGCGGCAGGCTGGCTGCGTACATGCAGAAGCGCGGACGAGCCGCGAGACGGCGACTCGAGGCGCTGCAGCGGGTGGCGGTGCGCCAGTGCGCGGGCGTAGTCGGCGGCCATAGTAAGTGAATGTCAGGCAGAGGAAACAGAGCAGAAGGAGAAGAGGTCACGCATGACCAACTGCCTGTTCCTGAAGCGACAAGATTTTGCATCACTTTGATCTCAAGCGTGTTTCGGAAAGCTTCGGCGTCCGGGCCGAGATATCCACATGCCTATCTGCCGGCCGCGTTTCATTGTTACAATCTCAGAACTTCCGTCGTTGGACCACCAAAAGACTACATGTATTGTTACTGCTCCGAACAAAGGCGGTCAACCCAGTCTCTCCTCAGTGCTGATTGTGATCAATACCAGATCACCGAGTATACCGCCTCTTAACGAAGTAATGCTACCGAGACCCAGTGTTGGAGGCTTGATTGATCTATGCCAAAGACTGGACCGATGATGGAAGTTCTGACAGTGGTCTGCCACTGTTCACGACACGTCGTCCAGACTTGTCTTTGTAGCATGCATCACTTCTCAAGAACTGCCATTCTGTACCCGCGCCTTATGGGATGTAGACTAACCAGCAGCAGCAGCAGCACGCATCAGGCAAATGAACATTTCTTGCGGTCCGTTCTTCCATCCGCCAGATCTGTTCGCTCGACTTGAGTACATTATAATCCACACCTTTGATCTTCCGCTGACTAACAAGACGAACATGGCTTCGTGATATCGTGCTCAAGGTAAAGTCAAGACAACTACCAAAGCGGCTGACCGCCATCCAGAACGACAACGACGCGAGTGAGGCTTATGATAATCGGCAAGACATGGCGTACTATGCAAGGACATGAGCGCGCTTTCAGTTCTTAAAATCGGGAATCATATGGTCAGCCTAGCCTCGACGTGGAACTTCGTCTCTCAAGCCATCGTATAGACTGGAGACAGGTACTGGCCTGCCGATCTCGCCAGGGTCGCCCTTGCTACTTCCGTTTTCTCGTTGAGCAATAATGGCGCCGTGGGTCTCGTCTGGCTGATGACTATCCCGTGCTGTAGCATGTCAGATCTCGGGACTAGGCTGCAGTACAGCTGCACACCGCCATGTTGTAGGTTCCTCAGCTGTCCAAGCATAACGAACATAGCACGAAAGCCATGTATTGATATCCTCGCAGTAGCGATAAGATAATGAGGGCCTCCGTATTTCCTATGGCTGGAGGGGTGAGTATCATCCCAGAAAGTGGATCCTAGAGAGCCGTCAATCACAGTAGTCAACGAGTTGCAAGACGAGAGTGGCTATGTCAGCTACGGACTAGCCGTGAGGTCCTGCGACACTCACAGACCGGATTAACTCGTATTCCAGATTCTGGTGGGCAACTCCATGGCTCGTCTTGGTTCAGCACTCTTCTAATGTGCTTCCTCGGGTGTCTTCGACGCTGATCGATTACATGCAAGTACTTCCATGTAGTTCAACAAGTGTGTACATTGCTACCAGGTAAGCTCGCTAGCAGGCTACCGCTTTTACCATCTCATTTGTTTCTGTAACCAATCCGACACCATTCGGTGATCTACTACTGACGCTAGTCAGTCAATGAATAGCGAGGCATTCCGAACACAAATGTAAGCTGATCGATCTTGCACGTCAACCTTGGCTTGCTTGGGAAGCTGTAACTTGCGGGCATGTTCGAACGAGTTCTTTGGCAAAGGACATGGCCGTTGAGCCTTGACTGGTCGCGCTACGGACTGCTCCATACTCGCCCCCCATCTGCTACCATTATACTCAATGTCACCATCTGCTACAAGCTCACATCCACTTCGGTGAACTAGGGGTACACTTCCTCGAAGCATGAATTAGCAGCTCTGCTTATGGTCCTGCGGGCAGCTGTGGGTTGTTAGCAACAAAGGCGTGCCCTTAACTCGCTTCCTGGGGTGGGTATATCTGAGAAAGACCTCAGCGTCTGCACCGCTGACTATGTATGGCGATCAGCGCGCAAGAGGGAGTATCGCATGATGGTCAGACTCGCGATCTTTGATCGTGGATCGCAGTATACCAACAATGTCAGCGAACTTCGTCACCTCAGGATTTACAGCGGTCTCCAGTGTGATTACCATCGGCAGCACGATTGCGTTGAATTGTACCGTCGGCCTGCTATGTCGCGCTTATCGTTACATATGTGAGGTCGAGTATGAGCTGTTGTATAGCACGTGGCATGACTGACATGTACTGTTCGCTTGCAAATCATCCGGATAGAAATGCCGCTAGCCAAACGCTGTCGAGGCAAAATGCCACCACTGTTCCGTTTGGCCTGGCAGCGCAAGAGTTGCCCATCGATACCGTTGCTCTTTGCTCCGTTCTCCGTGCTGGAAACCTTTGTAGGTGTGGAGAGGTCGACGTGACGCAAGTCTGGCACCGATAACTTTCCCGAGCTGTTCTGTCAGGGGTGAATTGGGCGTGTCCCATATTCGGCGTGGTCGTCACTTTGCTTCATCTGGTAGCTTGCACGTGGACGACATGAGTACGGCGAGTATTAGTGTGCATACTCGACATGCCGTGCTCGAACGACTGTCGACACGATCCAGGCCGGTGCAGCATATGCCGGTTCGTGCCATTGTAATGTCAAGCGGGCATTGAAGCGGTGTCGAGCGGAGTATCGTCACTGTCGCATGCTGTTCGCTGATTCGACTTCATACGGTGAAGGATAATGGAGGATCAAGGATGCTGAGGCAGGTTCGCGATAACTTTCGGATATGTGTAGATTCATCGTGTGGATTCGCGTCAAATTCAGATCGAGCACGTGCGGTACTCTGAAACAGCCCCCACTTCCGCCCCACCCCCCGCAATACGATATGGCTGAAGAGAGACCATCTCGAATCACGAACGTTGAACGGTGAGACAACATCGAGGGGAAGCAGCAGGCACACTCCCACCGATCAGAGCCTCTCGCCACGAATACCGACCTCATCGCCTGAACGTACGCGACACTAGCACCAGCCAGTCCGTCACGCAACGAAGCTTACTCAGATCACCCGCCCAGTTCATCAGCGGCGAGGACTGCGCATCGCAAGAGAAGACAGACGTGCACGATGCGCTAGACACGCAGCGGCCCACCATCTTGTTTCTGTGCCACGCGCTGGCCGCTGGCTACCTCCGACATCATCGCGCAGTGTAAAAAGAGCACGGACAGAGCTGTGAAGCATGCCTCGACCGAAGAAGGACTCGGCGGCGGAGCCCAAGACACGGAGCAGGACAGGTTGTTGGCCGTAAGCACTGGAGCATGACTTGGACGAGCAGCATGCTGACTGTGGCCATACAGCTGCAAAGCGCGCAAGGTAAAGTGCGGAGAGGAGAAGCCTGCGTGTGCCAACTGCACGAAGAATGGTGAGCCATGCGACTACAGCATCCGCTTGAACTGGGGTGGACGTGCACGGAAAGACGGCACTCCTACAGACGGCGGCTTCACATTTGTTTCCGCGCCATCTCTGCAGGCTCAACCAAAGCCGACGAGTGGACATGAGCATGTCTTCTCTGCGCAGCATCTTGCGACGGCACCAGCCCAGCGCCCGCCAAGCAGCCATAAAACCGACCTTCCAACACCGGACGCCACACCTGGCGGAGAGAGCTCTGGTGTAGATCCGCAGCTACGATATGAGCTGCCACCACCACAGCGTCCTCAGTCGTCAAGATCCCGAGTGGAGCATGGTTTGAGCTTGCCATACACGCCGCTCCAACAGCATCCCACACCAGCTGCGAGATCACCACCGACATATGTATATGCTCGAGAAGACTTCCAGTGGTCACCGCAGCACAGCGCAAAACGGGCGAAGCACAGCAGAGACCACAGCGCTCAATCGCTGCCCTCCTTCGCTGTATCTCAATACCCTGCACCAGCTGAGCCTTCTCCGGGCTCCAACGGCCTCACACCTCACAGCATCAGCAGCATCGTCAACACCCCAGCCACGCCAGGCTCCAGTATCGCATCTGGTTCGCCGTACCCCCAGCACGCCTCCACCTTGGCCGTACACGAACCACTTGATTTGCGAAGACTGTCCGTCAAGTCTTTGCTTTCGACTGATCCGTCAGAGACTGCGGACCGGCCGCCGCCAAGTCTTCTGCGGCACGAAAGCACCGGCTACGGCTCACACGGGTTTGACCATGGCTTGCCTGATCTGGACATCCCTCACAACGATGACCATCACGCGATCATGCCAAGGTCACCAGACATGAGGCGGGCCAGCGCTGCACCTTCAGACGTCAGCTCTTCAAGCGGCGAGCCCGATCCAAAGCAGATCGCCTTCGAACCCGGTGGGTACTATGCTCAGCCTGTTGCCATCAAGATTCCACGAGCTTGGGAGCCATTGCCAGCTGAACTGCAGAATCCGATGAACCTTCTGTACTTTCATCACTTCATCAACCACACTGGCCGGACTTTAGTGCCGCACGATTGTCCGGAGAACCCCTTCCGAAGCGTCTTGCCACAGATGGCGATGGCCAACCGACATCTGATGAATCTCCTGCTCACGTACTCAGCTTCTCATCGTGCCAGGCTCCTGGACCATCCGGAACCTGCAAATAGGATCGCTGGTTGGATGGCTGATGTTCTGCCGGCACTACGTCAAGCTTTGACGGAGCCTGCTTCACCGGGTATCTCGGATTCACGAGATCCCACATCTTTGGCACCGCTCGCCACGGCTATCATGCTGGCGTCACTGGAGATCGTTAGCCCGAACACATTTGCTGTGTCAATTCCCTGGCAGAGCCATCTCCAGATCGCCAGGCAGATGATCGTCGCAAAGGGCGGACTGCATCACCTTGCGCAGAAAGCGGACGGAGCTCGTGACAAGGCCATCTTCTTCCTCAGCCGATGGTTCGCTTATCTGGATGTTCTGGGCGCACTCAGCGGGAGCAAGCAGGACCAGCCGCTGTATGGTGCGTATCTGGAAGACGGTGGAGGACTGTGGCTTGTCAACCGCAGTGATGAGGAGATTTACCAGATTGACTGCTTTTTTGGCTTCTCCGGGCGATGCATAGCACTCCTTGCCCAGGTGGCTGTGCTGGCTACACAGTGTGATAAGCAGCGCATCGATCCCATCACGAACAAGGTCAAAGCTGAATGGAGGCCAACAGATGAGATGCGGCAGCAAGCCACTGACCTCCAGAAACGGCTCAAAGCCAGCGCGACGACGGTCTATCGTGGATGCATGCACTCGGATCCCTACAGTCCGCACCCGCGGGAAGGCAAAAGCGAGCAAGACATCGCTGAGATCTTTGCCACGAACGAGGCGTATCACTGGGCTGGCCTCATACACCTTTCCCGACGAGTTCTGGCGCATGCGTCGGATGATGTGGAGGTGACGGAGAACGTACGCAAGATCCTTGGGTCGTTGGAGAAGGTTCGGCGTGGAAGTACGGCGGAGTCGTGCTTGCTATTTCCGATGTTCTCGGCTGGGTGCGAGGCACAGTCGGAGGAGGATCGGCAGCTGTTCATGGAGAGGCTGAGGGACATTGAGGGGTGGGGACTGCAGCATGTGGGAAGGGCGAGAGCGTTGATGCAGGTTGTGTGGGATACGGGGAAGCCTTGGGAGACGCTTGTGACTGGCGAGTTTTTCGGGTAAGGTCATGATGGATCACTGATGGTTTGGGAGACACGGCACACGGCACAGGACAAGATCGAACCTTTGTGGCTCTCGACCATTGAGACTACGCATAAGTCTCTGGCCACCTTATGACTGACCCATGCTCCCGATGTGCTTCCTCTCATGCCGCAGATACCACCATCGCGGTGACACAAAAAACTTCCTCCGTCGATTCACAATCCTCTGCCGACGCCCAGCTATTTGCAGTGGTCACCGGCTGCTCAGTCCCACGCTCCATTCTCGATTGCACGGCGGCGGCGGCGCTCTCTTACAGCCACCAACGTGTCCACCATGTTTGCTTCCCGCACCGAAGAGGTTGGGGAGGGAGAGCGTCGTCCCCAGCCACCAGCGCCAGCTGCTCGAGCACGGACAGGGGATACGTTCCTGCTGGCGGCACCCCAGCCACCTTGGATGCTACGGGCACCCCAATCCAGGCCATCATCACCATCGTTACCGCCTTCGCCATCGCCATCATACCCAGCATTGCTCTCGCCAGGCAGGTTGTAGCGTGGGCATCCTCCACGAAATCAATGATCACTGCCCTCTTCTTGCAGAGTGCCGCAAACAAAGCAGAAGCTAGTTTGGCAGTAAGTGCAGGTGAGATGATTGCAAGCTTCTCCCAGCTGGATGGGTCGGCTGCATGGCTCATTGGGACAGCGCTGAAAATCTTTGCCTAGCTCGAGCCCGGCGAAAGCCCTTTCGATCTCTTCCGTGTCCGCAATTTTGGTTTCCGTGATTCGCTTCTCGCATCCGTGGGCTGGTGACAGCTCGATACTGGTCAATGCAACGCCGCATTTGAGGCACGTCAACCTCGAGTATCCACCGCAGGACGCAACAATGAGCACAACTTCTTTCTCCTCTCGCCTCAACGGTCCCACGAACTTGCCGCATGCTTCCACATTGCTCTCCTTACCACCGCCGGGCGTAAAATGCTTGCAGTAAGCTCTGCTACTCGTCGGACACTTGTACTCCTTCTCCCGCTGGACGTAGCATTCGACGAATTCAGAGGAAATGATGTGGTCGAAATGTTTTGGGTGAAGCTCGGTCGACGTCATGATCGCTGGATAGTCGATTTCATGTTTGATGGCGCGCTCGAACATCCCCTTCACGCATGTCGTGCACATCTTGAACTTGTTCACGTCGATGGAGGTGTAGTCATAGTGGTGATCGAAGCAGCAGCCACAGGTCCAGCGTGGAGGAGTGGTCGTCATTTTGTGTCTTGACATCTATGAGATTTGGCTGCCGATCGGTGTGTTTGTGTGTGTCGTCGAAGCCGCAGATGAGTCGAAGAAAGATGATGCAACGAGGAAAGGCTGGATGAGTGTTGAGATTCGAGCGTTGCTTCACAGTGAAGGCGAACGGACAAAAAGCATGATCAATGAGTGAGTGCGGCATTGCGAAAGTGGGCGTTATCGGTTAAAGGATGCACACAAACTGAGTGAGCCTAGAAAAGAAGCGGAAATGAGAAGTGATGTCTCGGGTCTAAACACATCAAAGATGGGAAGGCCATTGCGAGACATGACCGGAGACTCTAGCCGCGGGTTGGAAGAACAGCATCACCTTCGATTCTGAGATGCCTTTAACGTCAATACAGGGACTCCGGTGCGCAGCCAAGCTCGAGTATCTTACGCAACGCTGCCATACTACATATGTTTTCCACACCTCGCCCGATGCTCTGAGCCACTTCACGGGACGGCATGTACGAGCTCGGGCCGTGGAAAACGGAAGGAAATTCCTAGAAGGATGCGATGCCGCTACCTTGCCGCACTCCTAACAGCTTTTCAAGAGCACAAGGACTAGGTAAGCAACCTAGCGTGTTTACAATTGCCCTCATCCAATGCGTTTCTCCTTTGAGCTAAGATCCGATAAGTTCGATTGCAGATCTTCCTGGAAATTGCCTGTGCGTTGGCAGTTCTGTGTCAAGGGACGCTTGGCGTCTCGACGTACGACTTCTTCGCTGCCTATGTCGAAAGCCGACTAGTAAGGGATCGAGCATCACATTGTCTGCCCGGCAATTAGCCAGGCTGTTGACAGATGGCATTTGGTGAATACATCTATCCTGCTTCGGTCTGCTTCCTTTCGTGTGGATGGCGCCTCCATTCGAACGCGATCATCGCTGTTCAGCATCAGCGCGTCAGGTCTATTGCCGTGTCCACCTTCAGCATGATGTCCTCGCTCCGATATCTTGACATCAAATGGTGATATTTTCGGTCATCTGCCCGTTGCAGCTAAGGGCGGCATCGCATTTGGGCCAGCTAACCTCTTTGACTTTGACTGGTTCTGTAATGCATGTGGCCATTCAGGGATCCAAGATCCAATAAGACGGCAGAGTTACACAGACTTGTGGCTGTCCGCCGCGGGGATGCACAGGTTCATAGTAAGTGACGTTTCCAGACTCTGTAGGTCGCGCTATATGATCGTCCAGTTGTTATTAGATCAATCCGCACAGCTTGGCCTCCCACGCGGCGATCTCAAGATCGCGCAACGAAGGCATAGGCTAGTGTAGTGTAGTACTCGTCTTCGTAGATGCCAAATGGCAAGGTAGCAGCCATGTTGTGACCGCAGCCTCCTCCTGCCGCATCGCCGGGCTTGTTGAAGTGTTTCATTGCCCGCAGGCGCGAGGTGCGTATCCGTAACGTAGCCGTTTATGGACCTCGGAGGTTAGCAACAATAGAAGTGCGAGCGCTAGGGGTAGTGAAGTGGAGATGCGGAGGCGCGTGGCGTGGTATAGCTTTTGTGTGTGAGTGTGGTGTGTTGGTAACAAGCGCTGGTTGTCCAGAGCAGATTTGCGGCGCTGCGGAGGTGAAGTGAAGGTTCCGTGTCGACGAGTTCCAGCCTATATTGTTATTATCTAGGTGGTGCAGTGCTATTAGAGTGCTATACTGTGCTTCATCTCTGTGCGCGATGTGTGTAATAGGTGTAGTGTAACAGATGTAGTATACTGTTTGGATGACGTGTAAGAAAGACAAAGGAGATCGTACACCTACCATCTGCAAATCTACGCCATAGCGGGCGCAACAGGCTATCCTATATGGCATATACCGCTGTCCAGCTATCGTCATGCTGGCGTATGGCTTGGAGATGGGGGTCGGCGAGTAGACTGGCTTTGCCGGCCACACTGGTATAGGTCGGCACAAGGCAGCTATCTCGGCAGCGAGGAGGTATTGATCGCTCGAGGTAAATCGAGCTCGTCGTGCCATGCGCGTGATCGCACGCTAGCAGATACGCTACGATTGTAGAGGCTTGCGGTATCGTGTCGTCGTGCGGCTAGGTGGTGGTGTAGTCAACTAGGTCGCCAATCTCCAAGTAAGCTGAAGTTTCCCTCCGACTATACCACACTACACTACACTCAATAGTGACCGAGCATGGGAGGATAAGAGCAACGCGTCGGCCGGTGGGACAGCAGTTGATGCAGTACCAGAGCAGGAAACATCCTTAACCAGCAGCATAACTTTGTTTACGTGCAATGCAGTACGAATGCGCCTATCGCCAACCTGGCGCCGTCTGCTCTTAGTAAGCTGCCAGTCATGAATTGGTGTGTTTCTGCGGCATGGTTTTCCAAGAATTCTCTTATACAGTCTTGCGAGCTTGACGTATAGGACGGGCCAGTGATCGCATCGCTGCCAACGAAACGTAGCTGCTCAGGGGCTCTCGACCGTACATCCAAGGCAGTTTCTTCATTGGAACTTACATATCCAAGTCTTCGGGCTGCAATTCTGGTCGTCGCAATCTCAGATAAGCAGTATCTAAGTGATATTCAAGGAAGAGGGTCAGAGTTCTGACGGATGGCACGAGTCCTTGGACAGCTGCACCTTTATCAGTTGCAACACTCTCGCCGCAGACTGTCTGCCACCATGATTAACCCTGACTGATCCACAGCTGGTTGAGAGAGAGATCTGCATAGGGCCTACGATGGACAGGCTGTACACGGCGCTCAGATACCTTTGACGTATGCCGCAACGTCTTTGTTCGGATACGGAGGAGTGATTCCAGGAGTTGAGTGCTAGGTAGGAGGATCAGCAGCCTGACGGTTGACATCAACGGATATCTCTGGACTGGGCTGCGCAGATTGAAATCGGACAACTTTGCCAAATGCAGCATGAACGTCATCGTTCCATGCTCATTGCACTTCGTGAAGCCGTAACATGGCACAAATTACACTGCGGGAGCATAAATCCACCCAATATCCAACCACGCACAGTCGTCGTATGAGACATCACCGGTCGTGAGAAGCGACAAGATTTTTAGTCCGTCTGCTTGGTTGGATGAATTCCATTCACTTGACCACGCCGCCTGCATCTCGTCTTTTGCCGCGATAGTTCAACTACGCTGTTGTCAAGCCATCCACTCGTAGTCGTTTTACATCCCCGTTCGCGATGAGGAGGCCCGATCTATACTCACCATGACAATTTAGGACCAGCGCCTAGGTCTTCTCCTAGCCGCAAGAAAGCCATCGGCGTTATGCTGCCGCGGGAGCTTCAGAGCCAGCCACCATCGAGGATTGAGACGTCCGAGGGGCGGTACAAAGGCTGAGACGAGGCTCGTTTTTAGCAAGACACTGGCACAACTTCCTGTGGACGGGCCGTTGAAGAAGTGGTTCCAGACTCGGTTATCTTTTGCTCTTTCGGCAGCTATTTCACGCTTGCATGTCATTCAAATAGATCTCACGTTCGTCGCAAAATGTCTGTCAACAATCACTAAGTTATTGAGCTCGTTGGCCTCGGGTAGCGCGATCGCGGCCAACCTTGGGAGTGCAGATGACTTCGCAGACGATCCCGAGAGATGCCTGGCAGCGGAGGACATCAGGAGTGGGTACTCCATAGGCCAATTGTACTGCATGGTTCGTGCTCTACTGTGTAGGCAACGATGCGATCCAACAGCCAGCCACTGACAGCACCATCGGTGCCATGCTCACCCACCTGCGCAACACGGTCCTCAGCCGAACCTAGAGCTGGTCGGCTGCCTATAGCCCAGCCAAGTCGGACAGTCTTCCCACCTCTGCAAACGCCGGGACTCCATGCCCACTGCAAGCATTGTGACTGCCCATGGCAGAAAGCCTCGCAAGCAGCAGCAGATGCGTACGAATGATGTGTGATCTTGGCTTCTTCCCACATCCAGTCATTGCTCAGATTGTCCCACTCGCTCATCGTCCCATTTGCCGCTGTGATGCGAGGCTCAATGAATGCAGCAAAGTAGTCTGCGAACAGGATAGGTCGCTCCTCGCCATGTACATGCCGCCAGCCACGTTCGAACCGCCAAAGCTTGTCAATGCCAGCTGCATCGACGTGGTGCCATGAAACAGCAGGTCTGCACCAGTGTGTCGATGACCAGTCCAGAGACGTCAATGTCTCGCCTTGGATGATCGGGAATGATCGGTGAAGCGCAACAGGTGGCGAGGCTGCCAGTAAGACCTCGGCCATGGCCTTGTCTCCGCAACACTCGTGCGCGACTTTGTCCTCCCAGCTGGCTTTCTCCAGAGTGTATGCCTCCGTCAAGGCGTTCGCAGCTGTAGCAGACAGGACAAACCCGCTGCCGCCATGCGCAAACTCGGTGTCTCCAATCATTACCTGTGCGCCCGCATAGACCGGCGCGCTCGCATCAAGGTGTTGTAACCAAAGTCGCAAGTTGTGTGCCGACAAATACGTGTCCGCCTCAATGAAGACAAACCAGCTCTTCTGCGCGCCGAACCGCCGATATGTGTCGCTGATCATGGGTAGGAATTTCCACTTGTCCAAGTTCCAGCTCTTGTCTCCTTTCATGTCTGCGCCATCTCCGCCAGCCAAGACATGCTCCTGCAACGCGCGATAGTATGCCAAATCATCATGTCGCTCTCGCAGCTCTTCTGATACCAGCGCCAGCGCATCGTGGATGGTGACTGGGCCGAACTGCTGCGCTACGTCGGAGTAGACAAGGTAGTCTGGAAGGCAGGCGAAGGTAGTGGCGAGGTGAATGGGCAGTTTGTTGTAGATCTCGGTGGCGCCCGTCTTCAGCGCGACCACAATGTCATCGATGCCATCTGTCAGTGCGCAAGTGGCGGTCTGCGGTGTGCTGTGGTCAAGCGCTGTATTTTGTCGAGGCCATGGGTGAAAGCGCGGCGCAACGTTCCACAGCTGGCGCACGACGCCGATGCAGAGCAGACAGCCGGCGGCGAGAAGTACGCGCTGCGCACTGAGCAACATCGATTTGCGCATGTGTTCTCTGTGTCAAGCTCTTCTTCACGGCGCCAGATCGTAGTTGCGCTGCGTGAAGCAAGGGCGGTCGTGCACCGTCGCACGATGCTCTCCCATCCTCATCACCTCGCTATCTTCTAACAACCGCAATCCGTGGGATGAAGCGACCGCGAAGAGGAGATTGTGAGAGACCGAACACATGGTCATCGCGCGTAGTTCGCGATGCGTGTAAACTCGAACATCCGGCAGCAAAAGCAGAGAAAGGGATGTGTGCGGCAGGCATCTCCTTGTGGATGTAGATGCCACGTGACGAAGTACACTGCCTCTGCCTTTGCTTCACACTGCACCCCTTCTCTTCTCAAACATGGTTGTAATACGAAAGAATCGTTGAGAGACTTTGATCTCGTACATGGTGCGAGCGACGATGTCCAGCACAGTCCTGATAGCTTAAGGATGTCGACCTGCGCTTGGCCTATCCGGCCACGAGACGATCTCCACTTCGGCGATGACGATCCAACTCGAGCTCATGGTGCCAGAGTTGGTTTCATCGTCAACAACCATGGCATACAACTTTGACGGCAAAGTGTGCATCATCACTGGAGCCTCATCCGGTATTGGTCGTGCGACAGCGCAGAAGATCGCATCCTTGGGCGCCAAGCTTGCTCTCTCGGACATCAACCAGCCTGGCCTCGAGGAAACCAATACTTTGTGTGGTGGTGGCCATACGATCAAGACCTTCGACGTTGGCTCTTCCGCGGCATGCAATGGCTTCATCGATGGTGTGATATCGGACCTTGGCCGTGTGGACTTCCTCTTCAATTGTGCTGGCGTGAACCCAACCGCATATTCTCTCACCGACACGACCGATGAGTACTACGACAAGCTCATGAACACGAATCTTCGTGGGACGTACAACATGACGCGTGCAGTAATGCCACATCTCCAAGCCGGTGCAGCGATCGTGAACACGAGCTCGATCATGGGCGTTACTGCTTCGGCCAACTACGCGATATACTGTGCCACCAAGTTTGGCGTGGTTGGCTTTACGAAGGCGATGGCGATGGAACTGGGGCCGAAACAGGTGCGGGTGAATGCTGTGGCGGTATGTTCAAAGGAAGCGATGAAAAAGAAGTGCGTCGATGGCTGATTGTTCGCGCAGCCCGGGTACATCAACACGCCAACGAATGCAGGCGTCATAGAAGGTCCTGCTGCTGTTGCAGAGCAGGAGAAGAAGGTCGCGATGGGCCGCATGGGTACCGCTGGCGAAATCGCAGATGTGGTGGCCTTCTTGTTCAGGTACGTTCTGACAATCGTTCTATGCTCGAAGTGGCTGACCACGAACGTATCGCAGTGATGAGAGCCGATATATGAATGGCAGCATCGTGGAGATCAATGGAGGTCGCACATAAGCGCAACATGAATATCATCGAGCTTCTGCCATGTCCTAGCAGCTTCGAGCATTGAATGCCCGCTAGGGATTTCCCGCCGATGCCATTTCCGCCGTATCCGTCGTCCGCGTTCTGCCGTGTTCAGGTCTGTCATGTTCTGGATATCAGTTGTTCTTGGTCGTTGCTTGTATACATCGTTGCGTGTTTATGGAAGAGCAGAGGATGAGAAAAAGGACCCATCGTGCAAGGCTTACACGGGCCCGGGCCTGCCTCGTGATATTGATGACCATCACGACGATAACGGGAGCAGCAATGATGGCCAAAGCTCGTATGTTACGAAGGTGACGCGGACGACCTAGAGCTGGACCGGACCTTAAGACTCGGCTCGGTTGGACACTGCCGCTTATCTGAACCTGTCGTAGGCGAAGAGACTTTTGACAGCACAATGGTCCAGTTTGTCGTTACTTGTAAGGGCATGTACGCAGGGACGTTATCGCATCGCTAGATGCATGGGATATCGGACAAGCGAGGTCGAGGTAGTCGAGAAGAGAGTTGAAGTTAGTGTAAGGTCTAGAGCCAGAGGAACAATAGATATACACTGCTATCTAACTACACTATTCCCCGTAGTTTCTACGGTTACGTAGCATACGTGTCTCTGTGATAAGATAACAGCGATTATACAAAGGCATCGACCTCTTAAGGTCGACTATACTACTATATATATAGATACTATCTAATAGATAGTTCTATACCGTAAGGACCTCGGTATTACGCTAGACAGAATACAGGGTATAGTTACAAGTAAGAGGCTTACTATCTATCTAACACACAAGCTCTTTAAGACAATTAATAGCTTTGTCCTTTACTACAGTATCGTCGCAATATCTACGAGCGTAAGTTTCTATATATATCTTGTCTATAGACCTTACGTTTATAGATTAGTCTAAAGCTTCACTATATAAGATAAGGGTATCTCCTCTAGTATATAGTAGTAAGGACAATAATGAACATATAATATCTGTCCGGGCGCTTACTTAATTAAGAAGATATCGAGATGTTCTTAGAAGATTAAGAACTAGAAAGTTGTTACGGGGTAGGCTGCGGGTACAGCTGCAGCTACACTATCTAATCGTAACTGTAAACACAAGCTCTCTTTACTAGATCTAAATACAACACTTAGCACTCATTTGTTTAACCGTGTGTTCCTCGTGTTAAAAGTAACGGAGGAGGCGTTATATACTGTAAAGGGTAAGGCTCTTTTCAAGGTATAGGCTAAGCCCGTACATTGTAGTACTCCCGCGATATTCTCTTTAGAGTGCGGCTAAGTTCTTACTCTCTCCTTTATCTTACTTGTGAAATACTAAACTACACTAAACTCTCGTATATACGTTGTTTACCTATAACACATATAGAGCTACGTAGGTAACAGTCAACCGAGAGGTATATACGAGTATAACTAAGCAATGTATAGTTACGTGCACGATATGTATCTGCTTCTATAGTGGTACGGGTAAACTGTGTATATACGAGAGTTCGATTGTGGTTTAGGATTCAACAAGTAAGATGAAGGAATGAGGAAACTATCCACAGCACTCCACGAGGAATATCGCGGGAATGCTAAGCCGCACGGGCTTAGCCTATACCTTGTCCTAGGGCCTTGCCCTTTATATATAGTATCTACTAAACTATTAATATAGATAGGATTGCTAGAAGACCCTAGTTAGCGCTATAATCTACTTAGGCTACAAGTCGTTTTACTATTTACGTAACTCTATAGAGAAGCAAAAACCCAATTAAGAATTGAATGTCTAATCTATTATAAGGGTTAGGGCTTATTCAAGAAATATATGTTACAATACATTGTGCAATACTCTTACGTAGCGGCTAAATTCCTCTTTCTTGTCTTTTACCTTATAGATACTATATAAGTAATACAAAACTCTAGATATCTGTTAGTCTAGTCGCTAATTCTCTCGCAATTACTTAATAGCGTTACAATTCTACTGTTACGCTAGCAAAGATTATGTCTTGAACATTACTATAAAGTGCTAATAAGCTGCCTCTTCTATGTTATACTAACACTAAGTATACTAAACACTCTATATCTCCATGTTCTCGCCCTTTTATAGCTAGTAAGGTGTCTATTATCATATAGATTAAGACACTCTACTCTTCTTATAGTTGTTTATCATAGCAATAGAACTATAGTATAACAATAGCAACGTAATACTATAGGCAAAGAACAAACTCTTTTAAAGTATAGTGACAAGAGCTATAAAGCGAGCAATAACGATATATAGAGAAAAGGGATAAAAGCCTACTATGTTCCTACTATATATACTGTAATACACGGTAAATAAGCAAAGAACTATAAGCAGCCTTAAAAGAACACTTGTCTAAACTTGTGTTCTTATACTCTTAACAATATCTCTATATAGAGAGCTATAGTAATATTAAACATTTCTTCTGTCAGCGGGTGAGCGTACAAACGCGCGCGGCCGCCGGCCACTTTCCCACACATATCTGCAAAGGTCCCCTCCACGCGCCTCGCCGCCAGACTCCCGTGCCCGGGGCAGAGGGGACATGGCCACCTCGCTGTCGCCGCCTAGGGATACTGCTGGCCCCTGGACCTCGCTGCCGCCGCCCCTACCAGCTCACCCAGCCTACCCAGCCTCGCTGCCGCCGCCTATCCTGCCCGATATGACCTTGCTGCCGCCGGTGGCGTTGCCCGACGAGACCTCGCTGCCGCCGGCTCCCTGGCCCGACCCCACCTCGCCGCCGCCGACCCCCAGCTGACCCTTACCCAAAATATTGATGGGAGGTCAATCAATATCAACGGTCTCTGGGATGGTAGAGGAGGTCTGCAGGGTACCCCCCACGTCGCCGTCGCCCCCCCCGGACCCCCAACGGGCATGGAAACGTCGTTTTCATTTTTCCAACGTCATACTCTGGCGGGAACATTGTCGGCGGGAGGTCGACGGCCGGCCCGTGGCGGGTCTGGAGGGTGGTGTCATCCGGCATACGTCGGCCTCGGTCGAATATTCATGGCCGGAGGGACTACGGAGGCCCCGGCTCGACGGGGCGGCGCGGGCGGGCGGCGGCGAGGCGGCACCATGCCCTATGGGGTGCCCTCTGAATAGTGGAGGGGTCGGTCGGCGGTTCGGAGCACCTCGCCGCCACCACCAAGGTTCCCTCGGAAGATCCAGTTACTTTCACCCAGAAGGTAACTACTTCGTTTCAAAGACCCGGTTTCGAGCTCCTGCGACGGCCTGCCCGCTCTCCTGGAGGTCCCGGCCACCCGACACTGCCGTATTGCTACCGAGCACCCCCGCTGCCACCAACATACCTATCGCCGCCGCCGCCCCCCTACGTGCCGCCAACTGCGGACGTCTGTGGACATGCGGAAACCCGCCTCCCCTCTACCCGGCCCATACCGTCGAGGCACCTTGCTGCCGTCCCGCGTCCCTCCTGGCCATTCCCCGGATCTTCCCATATGCTACAAGGACCCCCGGCCATCCGGTAGCTCGCTGCCCTCGGCCTATGCCCGTCTCCTTCGCCAGCTACAAGGCAAGGCCGGGAGAGTGCCGGGTCCTAAGACAGCGACGGGCCTACCTACCTCCCAGTCCGCCTACCGTCGGGGCATGGGGATCTGTCGGTCGCATGCCCCGTCAGGCGTCGGGTGTCGGGCCCTCCCACCACCTGCACGCCGCCTATCCCACCCACACCCGACACCCCGACGCCGACGTGACCCGACACCCCGACGGTCATGTGACCCGACACCTGTCATGTGACCCGACACCCCCGACGCCGGACCCCCCGACACCCCTCGGAACGGACCCGACACCTCTAAAAAAAATTCGCGCGCGCGACGCGCGCCCACCCCCCGCAGGGGGGAGGGGGGGAAGGGGAGAGAGAGAGAGAGAGAGAAGAGGAAAGGGGGAGAGGGGAGGAGAGAGGGGGGAGGGGAACGGGGGGCGGGGGCGGCCCGGTCAGGTCACGTGATCCGACACCTGTCATGTGATCCGACACCCCCGACGCGTACGTGACCCGACACCCCCAGCAGTCATGTGATCCGACACGTGTCACGCGCTCCGACACCCCGACACGCCGAGAGGGGACGGCGGGAGACCGTCCATGATGCCGTACGCTCCCGTGCGGAGACCGTGCGGTGTCGGAACGGCCCTGGACATTGCTTTCACCGACAAAGGTAGCTGGCCTGTCGGGCGTCGGCCCGGGCGGCGGGCGGGTACCCGTAGGCCCTCGCCGGGATCCGGTGGCCGGAACCGGTGGGTGGGTGGATGGGTTGGGGATGGGACGGCCCCTCCGGCGGCGTATATGGTATAGGGGGATGGCCTGGACTCTCCACATGGCCATGCTCCTGCCGCCTGGACACGGGGGCGGCCTGGACCTTGGAACATGGCGAGAGAAGGCCAGAGGACGCGGCCCAGCCAAAGCACACGCCTCCTTAGCCTCCTTCGCGGGCGCCACCCTCTGACGCTCGGCAGCTCCGTTTGACAGGTGCTAGGCTAGCCAACCGATCCCCTCAAATGGGCCGTCCTTGGACGGCCATATTCATGGGGAGGTATCAAACAAAACGGCCGACGCGGGCTTACGCTCAGCAGCTCGTAACAACAAGGCTACTCGACTGCTTACACGACCCGGTCGGACATCCCAGTCGTCTGCAAGGGTTTCATCCCGGCGCGCGGTGAAATTACTATCTCGGGCTGCCTCTTTAGCGGCGTGCCCGTCCAAGGTGCTGGCGGTGCCTATTCGTATCCGCGTACGGCGTGCCGGAGAGGATCGTCCCGTTCCGGCATGGATTCTGACTTAGAGGCGTTCAGCCATAATCCAGCAGATGGTAGCGTCGCGGCACTGCCCGGTCGGACAGCCGCAAAAACCAATTATCTGAAACCGCGGTTCCTCTCGTACTAAGCGGTATTACCGTTGGGACGATGGTCATCAGTAGGGTAAAACTAACCTGTCTCACGACGGTCTAAACTGAGCTCATGTTCCCTATTAGTG